>VZSV01000022.1:5776646-5804275 GCA_013398735.1 Nothocercus julius | reverse complement strand
CTACCCTCAGAAGTTGGGTTGATGTAACTCACAGTCAACCCTTACCCAAAGCCTTCAAAGAGGTCCAAGGAGAATTTAAGGTGTAACGGGTAGCTTATTTTTGTTATTAGGTAGTATTCTAAAACACTTGGCCACCAGCTCTCAGGGTACTATTGCCAAGGTTCATCATACTCTGTAAAACAGCAACTAATTCTCTCTGAGAAATTTTTTTTCCCTGTTGAAAACTGACTACATAAAAAATAGTGGATTAAAAATTAAAAGATCTAGTATTTTGCAATCCCGAGTCATTTTCTTTAAACATAGTTTAAGAGAAAAGAATGCTTGATTTCATTCCAAGTCACATTAATAAAAACATTAAAGTTGAACAGATTTCCCTCACCCAGGATAAGTAATTGAGGATCACAAGTTCAGGAGTTCGTGACTTAAATCCTCTTTTGGATGCAAAAACCAACATTTCATCATGTTTCCTTCTTAACTCCTTACTATTCCCTCACAGAATTCACAGTCTAAGCAAGAACAAACTCTGGCTCAGACAAAAAATTAATCTGTCTCATTAAAAACATATAATTAAACCCAGCCACTAATTTGCAGGACCACTGGCAATTTCTCTCAGACTTGCAAAATCTGACTTTAAAGTTTGGAATGATTTATTCTTTAGATGCATTTCTCTTGTGACAGCCTGTAACACCATACAGACATACTTATCCCAGTATAAACATATACCAAAGTCGAATTTCTTTCCAATTGCAAAGGCACACTAGCCACAACCAGTACCACACATATGAGGAGTGACAAAAACACAGCACTTGCAATAGCACACATCTACGACACAGATGCTGGTAACATGACATTGCTGGTAGAGCAAAAGCCCGCCTTAATAATACTCCTTTTCACCCCATTTTCCACAAGATATACTCAAGAGTTTCAGACATTTTTCTAAATCTGGGAGAGATTAGCACTTTGTAAGCATATCTCATAAACAGAATATCTACCACCATGTCACTAACTGGGCACTGCTCAGAAATTTCTTTACAAGCTTTGAATTCATGTAGCAGCATCAATGATACTTTTCACGTAATTCATGAAAGGATTCCACCACATGTCACATATTTGGAAAACACACAGCCATCAAAAGTTACAAGATTGACTTCTGGTAGAAATGAAATGTGCTTGAACGGGCAGTAAAATTTTGTTTCTGGGCAACATTCAGACTTCATCACAAAGCAGCAGCCGGAGACCCCGGCACACATAGCGGCAGCGCAACGTTACAAGACGGTTTTCTCAGGGTACCCGGCTTAGTCGAGAGCCGGCGCGTTGCAGACGGCTGGTGCTCCAGCCTGGGGCTGCCTCAGAAGCAGCTTCTTCGCCCAGCCCTTCTGACAGTGAGGCGCCTCACGAAAAATGTTTATGAAATGCTGATACCGATGACTTACTGCTGTGTTCTTTCCCCAGGCACTTCCATGCAGTCAAAAGTTATTAATTACCAAAGCATGGGAATAGCTTTGTTGCCAAGGCCATCTTGAACTCCCTTGGGAAACTTGGGGCAGAAGGTAGGGAAGTTCAGAAAGCTGCCTGAGGAACTAGTTTCAGAGGGGAGATTTCCAGCAGTCCTCGTTCACCACTGTTCTACCGACTGTTCCACGCCTGCCATAAACTCTTACAAATCCACTTAATATCTAGTCACACCATCACAGCCGCGATCCCCTAGCCTCCAGTTTTGCATCCCTAACGGTGGGCAGCCCAGACCTTAAAATGATTGCTGGGCCTTCTTGCAACATTTAAGTTAGTCTCCTAATAGACCTGCTTCTCCTTCAGCTGCAAGAGTATCTGCGAGCTGTCGAAGTTTCATTACACCACCCTTCCTGCAACAGGCAACGCCCGAAGATCCCAGAGACACAAATGAAAAATGGGTCTGGAAATCCCTTTTTATATACCTGAGGTGGGCTGCATTAGTGCAGAAAGAGAGGCAAGAGGGTATAGGAGTACGTTAAAAGAAGGGAGTGTATAAGAAAAAAATAATAATACAAAAACAAGCACAACACCCTGCAGCTATGATAAGACACTGCCAAAATTTCAGGCAACTGCATTTAGCTGTCATTAAGTCTGAAAGCAAAACTACCCACAGTCTGAGTTCCCACAGAGCTGGTCAAAGCGCTGCTGCTGCTGTTACTAGAAACACACAGGGCTCAGCTGCATGTAAGAGATGAGGAAGATGGGCAACACCTGCATTGAAAAGGATTTTAATGAAGAAAGAGAACTCTAAATTGCAGCTTTCTGCAGTGCATGGTTGTAAACAGCCTGTCACACATGCTATTCTCAAAAGGTGCAAAGTACACAGGATTTCACCCCAATAGCTGATTAAAGAGATTAGTGCACTCACGTCATGAGAATGAGTGCCACATATCTAGCAAGTACAAGCAAAGGCCCAGTCTGTAGCAGAAAAAAAGGCACATTTTAACCAGCAGCAGTTAAGATGTTTTCAGTCAGCTGTAGCGAACTCAAAGGTTGCCCAGTAGATTTTGATTTTTTTTTTTTATAATTATAGTCAAAAGAGACTTTTCAGGACATGGTTCACCACCTCCTCCTGCTAAAAAATAGGAACAAAGCACATACTGATAATCCTAGGGAAAAAAGGAAAAAAAAAAAAAAAAAACCTTTTTTTTTTTTTTTTTTTTTCTCTCTCCCTTCCCTCTCCACTTGTTCTCTCACTATCTACTAGTCTGTCATTTTGTTTACTGTGAATTCTGGGTGCTTTGCAAGGTTTCTGTGTATTCCCCACCACCCGGTTCTCCTTGTGCTTGCTTCTCTTCCCCATTTCCTCTGGTCCCAGCAATCCCTGCTCAACGTGATCCTACGGATTTGCTATCACCACACTTTCATGACAAGGACTCAGTAAGAGGGAAACATTCCATTGCTGCTGCCGCCCTGATGAAGCTGAAGACAGTTATAACAATAATTGTAAAAGGGATTTTGTGCTTTAAATTGTATAATATCTACCTTACGAAGGCGTTTTTACTGAAGATTGACAAGTGTGGGAAGTGTGAATTGTGCAAGTGTTCACAAATTATGAGGATCCAAAAAAAGTTGAAACGCATGTGTTATAATATTGGGGAGAGGGGAAGAGAGTGGAGCTGTCAAGAAAAGAAAGGAGAAAAAGAGGGAGGCATTTTGTGAAAAATCTTACCCAGAAAATCAAAATGGTACCTCTTCTTCAAGAAGGTTTTGCCACAGCCCCTCTGCAGTGCTTTTCATGTATTTATTTGAAGGTACATTAGAGAGACAGGCACTCTTTAAAAATACCTTGTAATAACGAGCACTAATAGCAACTTCATGATTACATAATCAAAACAAAGCACTCTTGTAACACATACAGTTTATCTAACTAATTTATCTGAGGCCTACAGCCACATAATCAAGTTAAAAATTAATTCACTTACCTCACACTTTCTAAAGAAAGTGCAAAAATCCCAGGAAATGCCAAACAAACAGCTATTATTGAGATATATGACTCAAGATTAATGAGAAATACAGCCAGACTGACTGCTGTAATACTGTCATAACTGAAAAACAGCAGAATATAACAGTTTTATGAAAAGCGAACACAACCAAGTGCACCCTCTGGAAGGGGAAGTTTCTGTGAAATTAGGTGGATTATTGAAATCGGCCTGTGCAGGTGACTCTTCTGACGTAGCTCAGCCCCTCTCATGCCCTGGTTCTTTCAGGTCGGTGCATGAGAGCACCGAAATGGCTAATCACATAGAATTTTTCAAACATACGCAAAGGAGCCCTAAGGAAGCTACCAAGTTTGACCAACCTGTGCTTCATTTCCAACAAAGCACAATATTGCTTCACAAAAGGTAGTGCTCAAAAAGCTAGAAACAACAATCTGGAGATGGGAGCCTCCTCGGCAGGAAGAAGAGAAAAGAACATAGGGTGATGTGTGTCCGCTGGCAAACAAGCAAAGCGACTGAAAAGGACTGACACAGAAGAGGTCTGAAAAGGGAAGCTGTTGTGAGCTCCCGAATCTGGGGAACAGTATTAAAAAAAATAACACACAGACTTGTAGATAAGCTTGCGGTTTTTAAAGGACATTCTCCGAGATTTTTTTCTTTTCAACAAACAACACTGTTACTTAGAAACACTCTTGTCCTGGGGTAGTAATCCCCTTGCTCCTGTAAGGGACAGTCTTAGAATCTGGATGCAAAACAGGTATGTTAAAAAAACAACAACAACAAACAACTTACAGTTTGTATCTCTAGTATTTCAACTAGAAATTCCCTATCAGAATGGCAGAAATGACCCATTCCTCCTGGAACCCAAAGGATTACCAGAACTCATGAGGGAATGATTAACGAAAAAGCAGGAAAGGGATGTTAGCTCAGTGACTGCAACGCAGACAACCTAAAACAGGCTTCTTTAATATGACTTCTTATTTTTTCATTCTTTTGTAACCGATGCTGATGGCTTTTTAAGGATTTGCTTATGTTTGTAAATGAAATATTGTTTTCTACATCTGATACTTTTACATATCTACACACACCTTTTACAAATACATGACAGAATTTCTCAATATCATTGAAGACAAAACAACTCCAATTCTGAAGCGAGACCACTCCTAACTAATAAAAATATTTTCTTTTTTTTGCAGTAAGGACTTGACATACACTTCAAAGAATTTTAGACACAAAAGATGGTGTTTTCATAGAAAGTCTTCAAAATAGACCCAAAGCTTTTGTTCTATTTACTCTCCAACTCATCTTCTCCATAGGAATGGCCTAAATAAGTGATGCTAAACAGACCTTTAGCTAGGCTATAAATGTTTTCAAATGGCTGTGTATAAATAGTTCCTACTTAGCAAAGGATACTTTGTATGAGAAAGTAGTTCAGAAGAAATTTTATTATCACAAAACTCTCAATAGTTGAAGAGCAGAAGGAAGTTCAAGAAATTCCCTCACAACGCAGAACAGTATAGAAAAGGATTACACGTTCAAGTATTTATTTTTGGACCCAAGTAGATTCCATAAAAGAAAAAGTAGCCACATCAGCTTTACTGTATAGTAAGAAAACAGTGAACCACTGGATATGCAGTTAACTATTTGGTAACATACTCTGTATGTTAGGCAGAAAATATAGTATCATATGTTTAATATAAATTTGCTTACCAAGTCTGGAAAGTAAATCTTGCCAGTTTGAGTTGCCAACATTTTGTTTGAATTTTTTGACTCCACCCAATGCAATATTAGTCTTTAACGTTGCCAATACCACTGAAACATTGTGGTTTGAAAACCAAAGTGTTTTAAATGCAAAATATGTAACAGATGAAGCAACCACACTGTTTCTGAAGCAGTTTCTTTTTGTGTAGCTTACACCTACTAAACTCAGGAATTATTTCTTGCATGGTCCAAATCATTAATAGAGTAAATTAGTGTCTTTCATTGACTAACAGCTACAGAAATTGCACAGCCTTCAGAAACACATCCAAAGACTGCAAAATCACATTCTCACATAAATTTCTATCAAAATAAGTATGTTATTTCATATAAAAGAACAAAATGCTATTATTTATCAGCTCTCTACAGAAACCATATACATTCCAGAAACTATATACACAAAAGCACTTAAGTGACTGCAGCGACCAAATCATCTTCTCTGTACCTATCCAATTTTGCATGCAACACCAATGACACATTAAAAAATGCTATTTGATAAATGGGTAGGATGCTGACATTCGTTTCATGAATTCATAATATTTATAAGTGTGCAATTAACCACCTTCTCCCAGATTATAAAGCAATAACACCTCATCTTAATGAGTAAACACACATCAGTGTGCACCAAGGTGCTTCACAGGGACAAGTATTTTCTCAAAATTCAAGAACTCTCTTTTTTCTTGGGAGATGTGGGGGATTCCTATACTTTATCCATTCTTGCTGTGAATTTTCCATCTAGGATGCTGTATGTTGGACAGGGTCCTCAGACAGGGTATTTTCTATTAACAGATCAGTTCTTGACAGAAACAAAATTTAGGGTAGTCCTGCAGGCAGGCAGTACCCAAAAAAATCACTACCTTTGTAGTGATTAATGGGATGTTGAGAAATACTTCTTGTGCAAACTTCAATGAAGTGAAAACATTGCAGGCACAAGCCTGAAATTTAAACGATTTTCTAAGAGAAAGCTTAGTTTGCTTTTCAAATATTCCAGTAAAGGAGAAACAGCAAAATAAACAATGCACACAAAGGAAAAAAAAAATTGCAAATAATCAAACAATTCCTCCATCCTTATTACTCAGAAAAATAGTCACACTCTTGCACTCCTTGAAAGGCAGCTCAGCATTTGGAATGCTTTGGGTTCTGGAGTGGAAGCGATGCTCTGACCATAAAAGCCCCAAAACCTTATGGGCACAACAGTTTGCCTGCTTTCTTCTGGCTGCATTGCTTAGCACAATATAAATTCTCTTCCTACAAGTTCGCTCTAGTCTATATAATTCAACAGGATGAATAAAGTTAAAGAATATCCAGCTTAGACATAAAGAGGAAGGAAGACTTATTACTTGAGTGCTTCATTCCATAACCACACTGTATCAAATCGTGCATTTTCAGTACTGAATTTGTACTATATTTATACTCACAATGAAAAGCAGTCCCCTCATTTCCATTTACAATACAATCAAAGGTTTGGGGAATGAAAGTTCTCAAATGTAACATATTTAGAAAAACATAAACCAGGGCTTTGTCAAGCTCCAACATTTCCTTGGACAAGACAGTGGCAAAAAGGCAACATATGTATCACAAAAAGGAAAACATTGAGTTACACAGTAGTTTTAAGAACCAGCATTATGGTTTTGTTGAGAACTACTGGTATGTATTTTAAATGTGTGTGATGGCAATGAAAAATGGCGCAGGTCAGCCTGTCCCCTTCAGGATGTGGTGGCTTGAGGCTGTGTCCAAGCCATGTTCCTCACATCAGTTGAGTTGGGCTTGATGCAGACCCCTCATAACACTGACTTGAACGTGGAGTACATTTTTTTCTTTCCAACTATTATTTTAATGATCTTTACAGAATGAAAAATGAACTTTTTGGTTTTCAGACAATAACACTTTATCCTAGAGCTATAACTAGTTCTGAAGTTTCTTATTTCAAACTCCCAAATTTGTTTGAAAAGAGGCCTTGAGCAACTAAAATAAAGACTCAATGGCAAACGAGCAGATGTCTGTAGGCACAACAGCTTATCCTGACTGTTTTATTAATTTTTTAATGCATTTTATCTTTAGCAGCTCAGGAAGAGAAAGCCATTAAGTTGGCCTTTCAGCCAACTTCTGAGATCAAGGAAATAAGTGCAAGTATCCCTTACTCATCTGCCATCCTTTGGGTTTTCTACGTAGAACTTAGTGCAGAGACAGCATAGATAAAACAGATATTCACATCTCTATCTGAATGATGAAACTAGTTTTAAATTAAGCTTGGATACCATAGGCAGTTACACTACTGCTGTGCATAGACTATGTTTACCTGTGTTCCACATGAAGTGCCAAATGCTATTTGTTTTACTATCTTATTTTCTTCTGCTTGATATTTCATGAGCTTCAACAATATTGGCTAATGTTTTAATAGGTTGATAAATAATGGTATCTTCACAACGTAGCAATGAAACACAGAAGACAGAATAAGCAACTGATAACTTAGTGTAGGGGGAAAAGGGTAAAAAGAAGCTGGTGCACAATTCTGAGGATCAGGGGGATGAAATGAAGCCAGTGCTGTTCTGGCTTAGAAATCAATGCTCTTAGAAACCAATGCCGAGAGGCACCTGTTTGTTCACGTATGAAGAAACTAGACTAAGGGAAGAAATTCCACCACAGAAGATTAAGCAAAGTGACCCTGTGACACTTAGTCTCAAAACCTAACCAACTTCATACCACATATTCACACACAGGAATCTATCCTTACCTACCCTATACCTGGTGCCTATCCGTGTCTATCAGGCAGAGTCTGACTCGGTGTGCAAACCGCTGTTCTGTAGGCAGGACCACAGTAGCACAGAGCCAGAACAGAGCCCTGATCCTTGCACTGGGCTTAACATCCCCACACCCCAGATCAACCCACAACACTCCAGACAAAGTTGCAAAGAATAATCTGAAACTCCATCCCTGCCTTGTAGTTCTGTCAGCAGCTGAGGGTCTTCACCAATGCTACCTTTCCGTGCTGCAGCAGGGTAAGAGAAGGATTTCCCCCCCACCCCTCAATTAAACATCTCTTCACAGCTCATACAGTTTCAGACAAGGATACTTTCCAGCTCTAGCTGACCTATTTTCAAGCTATTCCACTGGAAACAAAACCTAACAATATCACAATGAGTAACAACATGAGCGTGTTCTATTTAACTGTGATTAAAATACACTTCATCTGCAGGAGGTTACTTTCTTTTCTCTTAGTATTTGCTGCCACCACCAGGATTAAAGATATAATGCAATGAATATAAATTTGTCATGAAAAAAAAAAAAAAAAAAAAGAATAGGGAAGAGTAAACTGGTTTGCTGAAAAGGAAGATCTTGCTAATGTTCCACGTGGTCCACGTAAGTCCCACAACCACCCAAACTTGGGTAAAGTGTTGAGTATCGCTTGCTGGCTGCACAGGCACTACTTTCTCAACACCAGACCATTAAAATGCCATACATGCAGTTTTGATAAAAAAGTATGGATTAAAAATAAACAAAAACCCAAAATGTATGTAGCTCTCTAAATACAACAGGCAAATCTTGCACTGTTTATTACTAGTGATTATTGTGATGGATAGATTTTTCTTTAATTATTCAGCTATAGTCTTTCCCATACTGGAAAACAAGAGCTGTAAATAGTTTTTGGTACCAGGCTAAATCTGCACAAGAATAAAACTGCACTTGTATTTGACCCTTCCTCAAGCTTGGCATGCTGTAAAGCAGGATACAGGCAGTAACATTTCAGAGTCCCTCAAGAGTGAGCAAATGTGCAGGAGAAAACCAGGATTAAGAGACAACTGAAGTAGAGGAGAAAGTGAAGAGGAAAATGTGTAGGAGATGCCCATCTGAACTGCACATATCAAGTAACTTGTCTTACTGCTAAATAGCTGTTCTTTCTACTTTTAAGTGGCAAGACGGTTGCCTGAACATGCTAGTAGATCTAAAGTCATTAGTCAACAGGTCTTCACACAGAGCAGAAGTCTTCTACTGTGTTTCATAATTTCTTTCAGGGATTTCAGGGATGCCTTAACACTTGGTGAGAAGCTGGACAGTGTTTCAGAAAACCACATGAGCAACACTTCCATTTTTAGCCTCGAGCAGCAGGCCAGCACTATCAAAGAGCCTCCTAGGCTACCACTGAACCACTGAACCTCACAAAAGCCCTGAAATAGCTTGCTCATATCTAGTTCAACCACTTTTGCATAGAGGTGGTCAAGACTTTCAATCAAACCTGGCAATGCAGATTTCCTGAGGGGCCTCAGCCCTGTAAACATGGAAACTGGCATCAGTTTGGTACAACAATGGTTGGCATATAAACTTCAGAAAGGAAGATTAATGGCTCATTTTTAGTGCAACTCCAGTGTCCTTTGGAAAACAATCTGGAAGAATGTAAAGACAGATTCTATTTTTGAAGGATAGGATAGAGAGCAGATCAGTTACAAAAGCTTGAATTAGCATTGTCTAAGCAGAAACAGATAGTTTCATGCAGTGTTTAAGCCCCAGAGAAGAAAAAAAAGAAAAAAAAAAATCTTTGATCCCTTGAAGAAAGGGAAGAAAAAGTACTACTGTGCTCATTGTTCCCAAATTTCTCCAGAATTAAACAGATGATCAAAACCCAAACAAAAGAGTAACAGCTGAAATAGATGCTCAATGGACCTTCACTGAGTGCCAAACCAGCATAAACAGATACTTCAAGAAAGTGACAACAGAGGACACAGAGCAGATCACTGCGCTGAGAAGCTTTTCTGTTTAGTGAGGTAGGCAGGCTCTCCTCTGCTGTTTCTGAGGTTCTCTCCTTGAGGAGTGGAAGATGAGCAGCATAGTCAGGGCTCACGTTCTCTAGCATGTAGGTCAGATGGGAGCATGTTAACGGTAGTTTAGCTTCTCTACTCCTATGTTCAGTCAAGGTGATTCAGGTGAGAGGCGCAGCAGGAATCAGAGAACATCCCAATTTCAAAAACGCTTTGGGTATGGTGCCTGGGGCTTGTCTAACCTTGATCAGAATTCTTAACATTAACATTGTGGGCATTAAGAAATACACTCACTGATCACTCTCATCCTGGTATCCAAGATTTCCGCATCAGGAATCATTAGTGGTAGGGAGAAAAAAAAAAAAAAAGGAAAATGAACGATTCTGGTACTTCTTCAAATGGGGTTTAAATGGTTCCTACTGACGCACCAGAAGAAAAGCAAAGCTCTATATGCTTCTTGCACTAGACTCAAGGCCCTGGGATACAGCAAATGGCTGAACTGCCCAGGAAGTGATCACACAGGATAAACACCATCTGGCAAAGGAGGGGTGATGTTGTAACCCTCGCAGTTACAACACACTGCAGACAAGAGGTCCATTGCCACTTTCATATACAGATCTCACATGGTAGACCAGCGGCAGCGTGTCTTCTCTTCTGAACAGCAAAGGAGCTGGTGTGAGGCTTCAGTTCTTCCTAAGGTTACAGTCTCTGTAAAATGAAACTGCTTAGGCAATTTCCCTACCCAGAAGAAAAGTGCCCATTGAACATTGAGAGGATTGTTTCATAGCTTGATAATCACTGATCAATTAATGGGACAAAATCCATCAACTGCAGAGAACTGAGTCACATGAGAAACCACCTAATCTCTGCCCTTCCTCCTCCTCCTCTACCAGGGCAATACAAGACTTCAGGAATCATGAGTACAGGAAGTCATGTGCCTTGAAAAGGGTAGATGTGATTTTACTGTAGTGATTTGCCAAGAAATTTATTACAAAATCAAGTTTAACAGACTGGAATTTCTCCATCTCTAAAGAGCTGATAATTGCTTCAGTCCATTCTGTGGCTAGTGACGGTACGAAGTTCAGATCGAGTTGCCAGAAGAAAAGCAGAAGTACAGCTCAGGCTCTATCCACTTGAAAGGTCCATTCCCTTCATAAACTAATATAATAGCCATCTGACACATACAGCAACGCAACATTTTGGGGAAGGCTCAAGGAATGGAGGTGAACAGCTGAAAAAAAGGAATTTAATACACCTTGAATTAACATTGTTCTTGCCTGAGAAGATATTTTTGGTCAGGCTTACTGCTATATGAAAATCATATAGTTCATATAGTTTTAATATAGCTACAGACTGGACTAACTTTGGCTACTATCACCACTTGAATTAGAACTTCTGGTGAAAGGAGTTCACTGACTCCAGGGCAGATACCATGGAAATTACAGAAGCTCTGAAGGGCACACAAACTGCTTCTATGCAGTTCTCAGCTCTTAGGAACAATTTAGTATCTTTCTTTAGCTAGAGCAGATTTTCCATAAGAGATGTTGCTAAAAGTGGATAGAGTTGGGAAACTGTAAGGCAGGAAGGGAATAACTGAACTGCGTGGTTGTTATCTACCGTTTCGGTTACCCCAGCACCTAATGTTACGTCACACCAATATAGGAAGTGTACTTACTTGGTCCCAAACACAGTATGAGCTGGAGGAGAAGAGCAATGATATTAGCTGGAGGAGAGGGAGCAGAAGATAAATAAGTAATTAACGATAGCCTTCCTTGATACGCATCTTCAGAGTTGCTGTTTCCATGTCCACTGTTCGCCAGTAGTAACAGACACTTAATGCAGCCTGTAGCAGTGGAATCCATTCACACCAGCGGTTTCATAGTTGTGGTTTTGGAGGCAACAGGTTCACCTATGACCTGAGTTCGTGATACAAGACAGCAGACTTTGCAAAATGTCACAGAACAGCCCCAGAAACATTAAAGAAAAAGTTAGTCAACAGATGAGAACTGAACAGTAAGATACCATGTGCTGCAAGACTGTGAACTAAGGCCTGCACAGCTCTGCATCTACCTTTCTGATGAACCAAACCACAACAATTCATCTGCTGCATCTACTGTAATGTGAAGTGAAGCAGTAGTGCCAATCTAGTGCATCCTGCTCCATCAAAGTACTCTTTGAGACTATTTGGACTTCCAAAAATTACTACTCCCTAACGCTAGTGAGGAGGAAAAAAACAACCAAACAAAAACCTCTTGTAGAAGCACGAAGAGATTGACCTTATATCTGGCAGAAGGTGTCTAAGAATACATGGGCCTGAAAAATAAACAAGGGAAGAGGAAAAATAAAAGCCTCTGTGAGAATGTTACCTGAGTTGGGGAAGTCTTCACTCATAGGCAGTGCCATACAAGACGATGTTCTTGATGAAGGACAGCCACTAGGTCACGGGAAGGCTGCACCTTGTCATTAAGGAAGCATCAAGAATAAAGGTAAATGAAATGCCAGACCAGTATCCTGCACCTAAATTTCATCAGAAGATCTTTCCTGAGGGTTATCACTGGGGTTAATCCTCATGACTCCCTCCTAGGAAGAGTCTCCAGTTACACTTAAAATCATCATTGAAAGAATGCTTTCCTTTTGTAATTCTAAGAGTTGGAAATAAACTGCAAGACATAATGAACAGGTTGAATTTTGCATTGGGATAAGCCATGGCAGTTTAGCTGCAGAACTCTTTTGCTCAGGGCAGAGCAAACAGTGAATAAAACACAAATGAGGGTGACACCAAAAAAGACGATGGTGCCTACAAGCTGCCGGAACTGGCTGAAACCAGTGTAAGGAGAGCAGCTTGGCACCGCAAGGCGGCTGTCACGCCTCGGGTTCAGGAAGAGGAGCCCTCCCCTCTCTTTGCCAGAGGGGTTTGCTGCACCACACAGTGACTGCGTAGCGAGTCACACACAAGCGCCTCCATACCCACTGGCGCGGTTCTGCACAGCCGAGCTAGCCGGCAACTCTGGGGATGCGGGATAAAGCTGGAGTGCCACCACCGAGGGAAGGTGGCACCTGGAGCACCGCGGCGCAGCCCTTCCGCTCGGTAGCTGTGGTCGAGTCGCAACTGCTTTGGACTGCAGCTCCACTCGCACGTGGTCACTGAAATGCGGCCTAAGTTTCTTCCATAACTGTGGAAAAATGATTAAAGTGTTGATAACCCTTCACCACCACCTTTAAAATTTCTCTGTTTGAAAGCAACTTGCAACACCCAGGAGTTGCAACAGTCAGCCACCAGCTCTACAATTCCCTCACTTCCTCAGTTACTGACGCAGTTTACCCAATACCGATCTCAGCTTAGATATGACCCACCAGCACTTATTAGTTCAAGCTCAGTACCACAGATACAAGGTGGGCCACGCTGCAGCAAAATAGACGGGGTCTACAATATTAAGATAAAACTGCATTGTATTTCCTTGTTTTGAATAGAAAGTGAACAGTGTACTTCAAGATTTGAAGAATTTGTCATGCTGTAGTGGGAGGGAACTTGTGTGACCAGGATTTGGGGGGCTCGATTGTTACACTGATATTGGGAAATACAAAGCGGTACCACAGGTTCAGTTTTGCTCTAGATGTGAATCAGATGAATTCCTGTAGAGCTGCAGCATGGTCACAAAGTTTCCTCATTTTCAGTGACTTAATTTGAGAAGCAGTTTTCAGAAATGCTAGAAATCATGCCCTGACATATTAATATAAACACCCAGAGTACTGCCCTGCGTACCAACTCCCAAACAGTTTTATAAATTACAGATAAAGTAGGCTGTAGACATCTAAACTAATCATTAAAACTTGGATGACATTTTGATCTTCTGATTTTAACGAGATTTGCCATCTATAAAATAGGAAACATCTGTGCTTAATTCCTTAGAAAAAGTCATATTATATACCAATAACTTCAGTATACAATGAGAGAATTATTCCATTCTCTCATATTTTCTGAAAAAGAAAAATAAGACAAAAGATAACATGCAGTCAGCAAGTCTTATTCAGGTACTTTTACTTACTCTATCCTGTAAGATAGGTGGGAACCCTGTCAGGAATGAAGAAGAAAGTAGAGGCAGTCATGGAATTAAAGAAAACACAATGCATGACCAAGAGCAAATACGTTTTCTGTCAATATTTTTAAGAATACGCCATTAGAAAATCTAACTAAATTAGATTTGTAGCAGTAGCTTCTACTACTGAGTCAAGGAACTGCTTATTGCACTGGGCTTCGTGGAATGATCTGCATTTTCAGTTCTACGTCTCAGAATGAAAGCTCTCTTAAAAATTAATCCTACCCTTTTCTAACCAAATAATTACAACCATAACTTTAATAGATGCCCAGTGCAGAGAGACATAAATAACTCTGCACAAATAAAAATGAAAAATATATTTCATGTAGCAATATACATGCTGAGTATGTAGCTGAACAATTCTGCACATAAGTCATCTTCAGGGCTGGCCGTTTCCCCCCGGGTTAACTTGGTGGGAGATCAAACCTGCTCAGCACTCCTGAAGCACTTCTGATGACGCATATTCAAATTGAATTGAAAAGTGAGGCATTCACAGATAAGACATTTATGAAAAGCATTTTCTCCCCTGCCATGGAGTCTCAGTTCCCTCTTGTAGCCCAAGCAGTAAATTCCCGACTGAGGACACTGTGGACTTCAGGTCATATCTGGGATTCTTGCAGTCACAGCAAGGCCTGCTGTGCTCTCCACGTAAGAAAGCTTTTTATATACTTGCACGCTGCATTGATCTACAGCTTCAGGTATTCGCATCAATTGCTACAGCAGAAATAGTTGCACAATGGCACCTATATTTCAAGTTAATTTTTCTACTCCACAGTTTATGCCCATGATCTATTTTAGAAAACCTTTTTAAAGAAAATGCCTGTTTCCTCCAGGGAACGCTCCCTCTGTGGAGAGTTAATTAAAATGCTACAAGACCTAGTCCCTGCAAGAATATTTACCAGAACACCCACAGAGGCAGGGCCATCCTTTGAAATGTTAAATTGTTCACCTGCAATATAGAGGGGTCAAAAAAGCTTTTCAAGCCATCCAGTGCTCCAAGAAAACAAGCATATACCTGAGAAGAGGGAAAAGACAGTTGATTAAGCGACAAAGGATTTGGTCAAGTATTTCCTAAATCAAGATAACTGTTTCAGGGAATTTAGGATGAGCTCAAGAACGAAAATACCTCAACGCATTTGGAGGGTCTTAGTTCTTCACATAATACAAAATAAAGAAGAGGATTATCCTTCCCTGCCTATATTTTAGTAGGGTCTGGAACAGGAATGGCTTCCAACATGCTATCCATAAAAACAATTAATTTCAGACCCCGTAAACATTCTTTTTTAAACTAGTCATCTTTCCTAATTGCTACAAAAATAATCAAAGACACTAAAAAGTCCACCAAAAATAAAACTTAATTTGCTAAGTGCTCGGATTTAACAGCTTTATGTTTTGAGCTGGACTCTTACGGTAAAGATGATTTCAAAACCTGAACGATCAGTAATTTTCCAGCCATAAACAAGGAAGGAAAAAAAGTAACAGGAGTCATCTGATCTGAAGACTGATTTCACAAAAGGGCAAAGTGACTGTTTTTGATATCTAGCATGGCACAGAAGACATTTTCATTCCACATTCAGTGACAAATAAAAGAAGAAAATAAAAGAGCAGCAAGAGCTTTTTTCCTGCACAGGTCGGTAGTAGTACTAGTTATTCAACTGCCTTAATACTTCATCCTGACAAAGCATTTCCAGCTTTTTGAAACATCAGTTCAAATAAGCATCTTGTCTATCTTTAGTAAAAGGAGATGGAAGAATTTGTACTACTCAAAGCACAGACTACATTTGAGAGGGGGAATGGACGAAGGAAGACACAGCTGTGCCCAAAATATCTCCTCAAGGTAATAAAACGAGTTTGTTTTGCCAGATACCACAACAGCACAACACTCTTCTGGCTACCAGATCACCGCCAGAACAAGTCTTGGGTGATCAGCTTCATTGCTTAACAAAAACATCCACCCAGAAATGTTAGTCTTCCCTCTAAAACACTACCAGCTACTAACATCTTGTGCTTGCCAACACAGCTATTTTTTATTTTTTAAAGGACTCTTGTCCTCCTTCTTCACAAGGAGACCTTATTTTATCTTTTTAAAATCTTGCATAACAATTCCTTATGGAAAGGAACCGAGTATGTCCCGCAAACTGCCAAAAGTGCAAATTACCATACAGAACGTCAGCCGTGTTTGAACACATTTCATGGAGTAACAGCTAAGCCTCAGAAGAAAGATTTCTTTCTGTATGGATGTGATTAGGTAGCCTAGACACAGGTGGGAGGCTGGAGTGGGGGAATCACATTCCATCAAGCACAGAAGTGGTACCTGCTGCCCAAGTTCAGTCAATCCCTAATAAACTATAATAAAATTATAAGAAATAAATATAAGTCAGTTGCTTAAATAAAAATAAGCATTTGAGGGATACTGATGACAAACATGGTTACTTAAGTTAAAGGCTTATGGCAATATAAGACATTTGCTACTATAGATAAGCTGCACGTGTATATCTGATGTTTTTCTGAAAAAAATAAAAATCTATATGCCACATTTTTAAGTGCCTCAGGAACTGTCTAACAGATTTCAAGCTAGCTAACTGGGAACCACCAACTAGCTGCAGTATTGCTAGTGAGGTCCTTAGAGCGTTAGCCAAGTTTTACTCCCTGATTGACGGTATCAGCATGACAAAAACTAGCAGATCAAAAGACTGATGTGTGGTTGGACAACAGTGTTGCAGATCAGTGACTCCCTCCCTGACAAGCAGGTTACCGTAAAATAATACTTTTTAATGAGCCACTGCAAAATCGTATCTGCAGAACTGCAGAGGCAGGTACAGCAGTTTTTCTAGGTTAGTTTTGCAAGGACCTGAATCTATAATAAGAGCATTATATATTGCCTGAGGAACTGAGTCAGAAAATATAGACAATATTTTCTGTGGAAAATAAGTAATACAAACAAGAAGCACACCACCAGACTTGGATCTTGTCCACTTCTGAGATATTTGAAGAAAAAAAAACAAAAAAACCCACAACCCAGAAAAACAGAAGCAGTTCAGGCAAGAGCAATAGGTATAAAAAGTAGTTTCAGCTTTTTTCACTTTCAAATATATATTTTTTTTTCCTTCTCCAGGGAGTAGCTAAAAGACAGTGTGTGTTACAATTATAAGCAAGAATAAGGAAACAAACCTATTACGACTTCCAAGCAAGGAGAAGTTGAAACTGGTGGGTGGAATAAATTATGCATCCTAGCCGGATCTGAAGTAAGGTCCCAAGGAATATCACTGCTTGAAGACTTTATATGAAGATTATCTTACAAATATCCCTGTTAATATTCAAACAACTTAGTGATTAAGAGCACAGGGACTACTGAAAAGTTAAATGGTCTGTTGGTTATGTAGGCAGTCCAATGGGAAGCCTTGCTGGTCACTTCTGCACTTACAGTGTACTTATTTATAAATTCCTTGAATCTATTCTGTTATCTGGTTGCTTAACTCATGTTGACAAAGCAGCTACTAATACTAAAGTCATTATGAATCTAATTTTAGAGAGAAATGGGCTAGGACTGGGTACACGACTGAATTCAAAAGATTTTCTGTATTTATTTGGTACTCAGTAATATCTTTGAATTGATTTTTGCTGCCACAAAGGATTAAGAGAGATTAATTCAACTCTTTGCACATCATGTGAGCAATCATTTCAAGTAATTTTCTAATTACTCTCTTAAAAAGGTTATCAGGATAGCAAATACACAGAACAAACAATGGCAGAAATTCCTACTTTTAAATAAGATTTTGCAGATGAAATAAAGTGAGATACTCCAGGTGTGCCCAAACTGGACTCTGAAGAGTCCGGCAGCTTTGGATTCACTTTAGGTAAGAAGCCAGGAGGGGAAAAACCACCACCACCACATCAAAAATGAAACAAAGCAAAGAACCTCACACTCTGGCTCTCAAACTCTTTCAGTCAGCTTCATCTTAGCTAACAGGAACACTGTGCACAAAAAAAGGTTAAAAGGTGTAGAAGGACACACCAATATTATGCTGCTTAGGTTTGGGAAGGTTATAGATGTGATCTGGCTGCCCTGCAGTCTCCAAGTGCACTAAGGGCACAGGGGAACCTTAGTGGCTGTCACCACTGCTCAGACAAGCGGCCCAGGCACAGAAACTGTGGTATTAAAGTAATTAATGCTTTCCCCCATCCCCAAGAGCAGAGCCAGGTACTGACACGTACCTGTTCCTACCTTAGGCTGAAGCTCTACAGGGAGGCAGCAAGGCTGGGAAGTGTTCTGCCCATTGCCATGCAGAGCGCCCATATTTCCATCTCATGAAATTGCTGGATTGGGAGCATGAAGCACTGTGAAAGATGCGGGTGCTGGGGAGGGCTCCCCCTGTGACACAGTTATTTGGAAGGCGGTTGGACCTTTTGCTGCAAGGCTTCAGCTTTTCCTAAGCTGCTGCAATATATTTTTCAGTCTGAGACAGACAGCATATGCATAGATCCTTTTTGACTAGACATAGCCTATTTTTGACTAGACATGGCCGATCCTTCCTGCCTCAATCATGGGTGAGTCCAAGCACCAACAAATTCCCTCCTCTTTTTCAGCTTTTGCATGGCCCAGCTCTCCTTCCCTCCCTGGTCATTTGAAGACCCAGCTCGTGACATACACCTGCACTCAGAACCCACAGCAGGGAAGAGCTCTGCATGTAGCAGGTCATCACCAACCTCAGCATCTTTGGGGTTTTTCCTCTCCCCCCGCTTCTCTCTAATGAGTCAACACCCTTGCCTCAAGAAAACATAAAAGGCAGAAGGTCTTAAGAATGCATATATCAACTCCTTAAATATTATTGCTCTTTTCCTGTTTTAGAACCTATCAATTGCACTATTTCTATAATTAAGTTGGAAAGAATTAATGGCATGGACAAGCTTACGAATCCAGACACTGCACCAAGGAGAATAAGAAAACCCAAAGCAGCAGCACTGGAATTTGGAACAGTTTTAAACAGGGTGCGCTTAAAAGCTTAGAGAAGCTTCACCCTTACTACAGCTCCTGATCTAAAGTCAGAAATTTGGAAACACAAAGTCAAATGTGACACTGCTGCTTCTGTATGTCAGCTTTCAATTAAGAGAAATGCTGCTCTACAGCAGTGAGGAATCATTGAGGATGTAAAGCTGTTCAAAATACTCTTACATGACAGGAAAAAAAAAAAAAAAAAGTATTTACTAAAAAAACAAATGCAGGATAGTTATCTAAATGTACTTTTTACCCAGTCATTCTTTAAGTGTTTTCCCACCACCATTTCATCCTTAAAGACATAGTCCAGACCAATATGAACTGGAAGTTCAGTTCTACTAACCAAACAAAAGCACAAAAGCAATCAGAATTTACATGTCTGAAGAGTGTTTTTTCTCGTTAGCAAATACGCTAAGAATCAAGATTTTTTTTTTGTTTGTTTGTTTTAAGGTATTATATCAAAGAAAGATCAACTATTCAATATGAACCAGAATTGTCTATTAGTTCCCATCTGTTTTTCTTCACTGAAATACTTTTAAGCAATAAAAACAAGAAAATTTGAACAGATAGCATTCTCTGTTAAGCAATGTCTACAAGTCAGTAGAGCCCATGTGTAAAATGATCTGAAAGTCACCTTCATCATAGGAAGAACTGCTGTTTTCCTGCTTGTTTGTGCACGGCAATGTTGCACAGCATCACACAAACTGTAACACACTACACGGTTCTCAAGTACAACTGATGCAAAAAAACCCTACCCCTTTTGTAGGCATTGAGGATTTTTCTTTGTTCATTTTTAATACTAGGTGATTAAATGATCAGGAAAAGAAAACACACACAAAACTCTTCCAGAACATCTTGCCATTTAGAAAGGTACATAAAACAAGCCAACCAACCAACCATCCCACCCATACCTCATTAGATTGAGCTGGTTATTTCTGCATATACAAACTACTATATTCTCCTGCATTTTAGGTTTACAGGTTGTAATTTTTTTTTTTTTTTTTTTGGTGGTGTTATACAAAATCTGCTACATATGTTAGAAACACTTAATCTTTCTCAATGATACCTCTCCTAAGGATGAGCTATACAAGTACAGGAGGCTTAGAACAAGCAAAAGGTAACACTGTAACTTTATTTTGTAATTGGAGTGTCCAGAGAAGGGGCAGAAAAAAAGAAAGAATAACTTGTTACAGAATACATTACACTTGCTCTGTTCTTGTGGAGCTTTAAGTCTATGAGATTTGCCAGTTTAATATCCAACTATACATTCTTTAATGATGAAGTTTTCCCACCTGGACTTCTCATGGGGATGCATCTACCATGTTTTACAAGAACTCGGTGTTTTTTGTGTATATGTCTAACTTGAAAGGTATTAGCTGAAACAGGGTGTCAACAAGAATTAAAGTATATGAAAAACCAATGAGAGTTTCACTGAAGAACAAAGCAACTCGCTCTTGTTGTAGCTTAGATCTCAACGTGCGAGGTGTTCAGGAAAATAAAGATGGTCTTCATGACGAAGGCACTGCATAAAAACACACACTTTATGTTTGCGTCTGGATCCAGAAGAACTGACACTCCATAATTAGAGAACTACAGCATAACAGGGAGGATAATGCCTCCAGCAACGCTCATCACAACTTCAAATAAAACACTGAGCTGCTTGGTATAAAGTACCGTTGCTTCGAAGAATGAAGATCCACAGTCATCCACACTTTTGACCGTTTAATGTAGCCTTCATTCCTCATGATGGAAAAATAGAGGGTTTTTTTACCCACTTTAATCCACATATGACAAAAAATTAAATGTAGAGTATATTACATGCATCAGAAGGGGAATAACTGAAAAAAACAGGAGAGGGAGGGGAAATACTATCTACAAAAAGCGCAATCTCTACATATGGTTAGATTGCTCTTGCAGGTGTGTTCTACCCCTCTACTTTTCTCCATTGTGGGCACTAACCCAAACCACCGAGGGAGTATTTTCCTTTTCTGCAGCTTCCAAAGCAGAATTAGCTTGAATGGACAACTGTTGCCTATCTTAGGATAAATGAAGGACATTTCCTTTCTCATTGCTTCAAATTATGCTCCCATAATGATATTTTGGAAAAGAATAATTTTTCATTCTTGATACTCAATATTAGACATAATCAGAATTTAATTCTTTAAGCTTAACTTTAAAAACAAACAAATGCAGAATACTATATTATGAGGAAGCAAGTCAAGCTTGGCTTCAAAGAGATCTTATCAGTTAACATCTTTTGCTACAGGTGATCGATGTCATGTCTTACGTCTAGAGCATTAAAACTTTTTTTCTTCATTTTTTTCATGCTTTACGTGCAAACACAGACAAGCAGAGAAAAGATCTCCCCTCCCCCCATCAAAAAAGTCCTCCTCTTTAACCATTACTTGTCTATTCTAGCTCCACAGAGCAAGTCCTTCCTGTTTCATGCAGTTTAGCCAGAGAGGCAAACATCTCAAGGCCTTAAACTTGTAACTCAACATTCGTGTGCAGGTAAGGAATGCTACAGGGATAATATCAAATGTTGCTAGCTGGTCTGCTGGACATTCTCATCTGCTTTGGGAAAAGTGTGAATATGACATACATAGCTCAAGTATGAGGCTGCATTTTGTCAAGGCTCTGCAATTCTGGGTATTAAAACAAAAATTAAAATAAAATAAAAATTCTGGGTATTAAAATAAAAATTTTTCCATGGGGGGGGGGGGGGGGAATCCAAGAAATAAGACAAAACAACCAGACTTATTGGTCTATGGTATTTCTGCTTGTAACATGAAACATCCACAAAGTTGCATCAGACAGTTACAGGCAGTGGAGCAGCAAGATCAAGCTTCTGCCCATAAAACTAAACATATGTTGCTTACTGCAGTACATCAAATGCTAGCAGAATCACGCAAAGCAGTTTACCTTAACTACAACTGAGCAATTTTAACTAACTACTAAAGAACATTTTTATTAAGAACAATTTAAGTGATAATAGCTACTGACACACATTTTTCATCTCTCAAAATAGATCTGTGTATTTGATGGAAAGATGGAGAGCTTTAGATTTCTTTTGGACTGTGGCACTGCTCTACTGCTTAATAACATGCTTTATTTTACTTCTTTGCTTAACCCATCCAGCATCTGTGATAAAAAGATGTTCTTGCTAGACATTATCAAAAATAAGCATACAAGATCAAAACCATACAGAACTTTAGGAAAATAAGACTTCCCCAGTGCAGAAAGGTAACTCAGATATTTTGATCCCTTCTATTGAGACACATGTTGCATTACTTGCACCACTGTTGTTCTACCATTATTCAGATTCCTATTCCAACTATTTCCAGGTCATCCGGTGGGAGCAAAACATTTCCAGCATGTTTTCAGGAATGGGTATCAAGCAAGTTAGAACTGGGAAGCAGAGGGAGGGCTCCCCCCTGCCCGTCTCGGCAGTAAACATGTGTGGAATACACACCTGATTCCTAATAATGCAAAGTTCAGACTGCAGTAGCTGCAAAGTAGTAGCTGCAAAAATCTATCTTTGCACAGCTGTTATAAATTCCTATAACATGGCTATATTTAAACAAAGTTAACCAGAGAACATAAGCGAGTTCAGACAACCAAGTAAAGGCTGAATACAAATAGCCACCTACATAAAAGAAAAAGTATTCAAATTGAAGACCAGTTTCAGTACACCTTAAAAACGAAGAATCAAATCCAACACTTGCTGATGACTTTTGCTTATCAGTTGCCTCATACGAGAGCAGTATACATACAACCCTTCATACAATGTCGCAAGTTACAATAAAAAGCACAACAGCAGTTGGAAAGAGTAGAATGCCCTCCAAAAAAACCACATTTACTCCACTACATTGATCAGTACTTGCAGCCCATTCCCTTAAAGTCCTGAAAAATCTCCCTATCATGTCTATGCTATAATTACCTGCTGCAGGGATCCTAAAATTTTATCAGCCCAGAACCAGAACTTGGTTTCACAAAGCCGAGATGCGAGTACCCAGGACGCAGTGAATTACCCTGCAGTGGTGCTCAGCTCAGATACAGCCCAGGGCATCGGCTCTGGTGGTGGCAGAAACACCCCACAGAGAAAGCATCTTAGCACATCAAATTAAACTGAATATGGTTATCTACCGCTAAGCAAGAACTGGCCCTACTTAAAAGTGAGAGTTCAAGTTATCTTTAAATAGGCTTCATGGAGTTTAATTCTAATACTCAGGCTGGTTCTGGGAAGATAAACACAAGGGTTGGGTGATGGCATTTGCTGATCTACTTAGATACATGTTGTAACTTTCTAAGCTAAGAGTCATTGTCAAAGCAGAAATCCATTTTGCAACACAACTTAATACCAGCAACTGGCAATAGCAAGAGCCTAGGGAAGAAAGTAAAAAAAGTTAAATTGTATAAAACTGTCTTATAGAGCTCTGAGGTAGCCGAGCTATCTGCTTAGTGATCTGCTGTGTAGGAGCTTCCCAAGCTTCACATAGCATCTTGGTTTTGGATTCCTTGAATTAAACTGAGATGTATTTCTTTATATTTTATAGATTCTGTATGTCAATATTATCAAACATCCAAGTTTCACTATCAACTCATCATGTAAACAGCTACAGGACCTGTCAGGTGAAGAAAATAACTATCTGCATGTTCTCTTTCTCAAGCTCCATCATTACTTTCAGTTTCTGTTGAGTAAAAACCTTTCACTTTAAATACTTTCAGTTTCAGTTTAGTAGGGAAGTACAGAAGAATTAATCCTGTTTCAGAAAGTCATGCAAAATTAGTAAGGTTTCTGAAAAGAAAGGAAGAAATGGGAGTCAGAAGATACTGGAAGACAACAATCTAGGAATAACAATTTTTTGAAAGATATTACAAAAAAAAGTAAAAAAAAAAAAAAAAAAAAGAGAGAAATCGTCTGCATTCACCCCCCACCTTCAGCTCACCTGAACATTCCATATTAAATTACACCACTACGTTATACTACTATACCTCTTAATTACACCACAATGGCTAGTCCTTGCCTAAAGCCAACGCCCTGGTCACCTCACTTACTCCCAAAATAGTTTATAGTGCAAGAATAGAAGCTAGAAATTTAAATTGGTTTCATATAGTGATATGTAATGTTTGTACACATCCTAGGAAGTCAAGAGCAAGAAAATGTGTAGAAGACAATGTTTGTAATTTTCTGAGGAAAAAAAGAAAATGTAAACAAATAAACCTAAGAACAAATGCAACACCCCAAAAAATCAGAACACAAGACAAAAAACAAAGTCTATCAATCTGTGAAACACATATGAATACTTAAAAGAATGCTGATCGCATGGTTAGCAAAAGCATCTAAAAGGATTCTTCAGAGATTTACGTTTTCTCTTAAAAAAATAAATGACAGAAGAAAGAAAACAGAGAAGAAACACTGTGCACAAGACTGAAGGCAAGGTTCCAGCTCTCTCCCCTCTTTTTAAAATGGACTCTAAACAAGAAGCAAGCAGCCACAATTGAAAACAAGTTTCCATTTTATGTCAGTTCATTTGTGGTGCAGAAGAGAAAACAAATAAAATGGCATTTGCTGTTATTCCAGTACAAGCTAGTGCACCAGCACAGCCCCTGCCTGTAGGCACACCTATAGGCATCCAATACAGAAGGATCTATTGTGTGTACCTCACGTATAGATATACAAAATACAGTCAGCCTCACAACACACCCCCTTTTCCCAATTCCTGGTGGTGACAAAACACATCAGGTGCTTTCAAGTGTAGGTTAGTTGGGAGCCCAGCCACACGTGAAGCCCCAGACACTGCAGGGGAAAAAGCGACAACAAGCAGGGATGTGGCTGGGGAAGGCTTTTTTTTTTTTTTTTTTTTTTTTAAACCAACACGAAGTAAAAAAGAATTTATGATGTCTAAGCACTTTTATGAAAGAGCTGATCACAAAGCTGACTGTTCTCATTTGACATAATAAAGGGAGAATTATTGTGGAAAATACTACTGCGCCCTTTACAGAAGGGTCATTTTCAAGTGTTTATAGAAGGAAACTTTTAATATAACACTTAGTGATGCTAGAAATTACTAGTATTTCTTCATGAGTGTATTCATTTTGCATGCCCTTTATATCTGCATAATACTAGTAGTTCCTTAAAACACGCTCTGGATTTTTCCTCTCAACCTGCCTCGGTTCACGAACTCTTTCACACTTTCCCTTTGCCCCCATACAGCCTTATTCATCACAGAAGCAAAAATACTTAAAAGACAAATAATAACAAACCAAGATGAAGCTATTCTTTGCAAACATCCATTAAAGAAAAACAAGAAAGAACCCTGTTGCTCAACTTTGTTTATTCTGCTATCACTGCATTCCCCATTTCCCTTCTGCTATGCATTTCCTCCATGTTAGTCTACAAAAATTTTCCTCCTCTTGGCAGCAGAGGTATGTGTTTGCATTCACGCTGTCAGGAAGATCTTAGAGATCGGGATCAAGCTATTTGCCACCAGAGCTGCTATAAAACACCAACATGAGAGCGTCCTTTGGAAGGAAAGACCTTTATGCACAGAAAGTGCAGGGCTCTTTCAAAGCCGTTACCTTCTGTAATGCAATTTTTACTGTTTCTCTGACAAATGTTTTTACTTCTAAAAATTTCTCTCTTATCTGGAGCAGACTGTGTCCACAATGGAAACAGCATCACAAAGCACCTGCAACTACATCCAAATCTCACATTATTCATGTCAGGCCCTGATCTGCTAGGGATGAAGCCCTTATCCAGCATTTCCCCTCTGCGATACAGAGATCAGAGAATATATCACGAACACGATATGCATTTAACATGATATTTGATGCAAACAGTTGCAGGAGTGCTCGGTTACTTTTCGGGTGCTGAGCACCAGAGCTGGTTTATTTTGCAAATTGCCTTGTTCCCACACAGGTGTTTACTGCTCCCGTTTACTATGACAACCACCCCTGTTACCAAACACACACAGCATCTCTCGGTTAGGCTCCTTTTGTTCAAGCAATTACATTGCTCTCTAGACAACCAACCAGTCCTTGCCTTCTCGTAGCCATGTTGGTAACGACATGCTTTGAGAGACCGCGCCACGAGAAACCACTAAAATAAAGCTTTTCATTATTATTAATGGAATATAGTGACTGAAGTTTTAGATTTGAGCATCAGAACAATTCAAGTGTCAGAAGAAGCATTTTACGAAAAATGTAATGCATCCTAGTGGGTAGGCATTACACCTTCTTCCTCCTTCCTTCCACAGCCTGCACTGGTATCCTACAAAGTGGTATTTTATAGTTAATACAGCCTGACATTTATTTTTAGAAACGGAAGACTACAGTTCTGGCACACACTGCTTACACCTTTTGTGCACTGCTGTATTTCCTCTTTTCTCCTCCCCTCATCCATCATGAGGGACGAAGGAAACCAACAACATGGAAACACAGCTTTGTAAATAAAGATGTATGACTACCCAAAATTTGGAGTACACACAGATAAGCAACAAAACTACGTAGCACAGAATTTTACCCAAAATGTGCAAAGCAAGCTAACGCAAAAGTAAATCAGTATTTGCACACTAGCTGATGATTTACAATGACAGCTAAGAGGCCAAATAAGCCCTGTGATTTGACCATTAAAAAAAAACCCCAAACCCTGCAGTATGGCTGTTCTGTTTCCTGCAGGAAATGAGATACTTGTATTAGATACCCCTGTGGTTTTCATACTGTAAATGTATCAGCTGGTACAAAGCCTCTGGAGACGACTATTAACTAATGCTTAGAAAGAGCAGCGGCAGCAGCAGAGCACACGTAACGCCTCCCAGACGAGGGGGCAAAACACTGCCCAGTACCTCAGCAAAGGGGGGTTTTAGAGCCAGCCGCTGAAGACGCGCTACGAGCCGGAGCGCAGCCCGCGCCGCCAGCAACACGCGCGCTTATGTGCTCTTATCTCTGCAGGGCGCCCCTGGCACCGTCTCCCTTGGGTGCCCCCCTATCGCTTCCCCTCGCACCATCACGGGCTGCACGCGCCAGGGGTGCGCGGCTCAGCCCCGGGATGCCGCACATCTTATGCGAGGCCCTTTATTTATTTACTATACTGCTTCCAGCTTGCCCCATCCCTCCATGCAACACCCCGGCCCACACCCCCGCGTGCCCCCCTGCAGCCGCCCGCCCTTTCGCGACGAGCCCAAGCCGTGTCCTCCATCGCAAACCCGCTCCGGAGGGAGCCGCGGAGGGCGCAAGGAGGAGGGAACCCGCCGCGCGGGGAGGGCGGCGGGCGCACAAAGGAGGGCGCCGGCGGGCGGGCACCTGCCGCACGCACAGGCGCGCGCACACACACACACATGTGCACGCACACATGTGCACGCACGCACACACGGATGTGCACACGCATACTCACGCGCGCGCACTGGCACACGTACCGAGCAGCAGCAGGCGGTGCGTCTGCTTGTACTCCCGCTTCTGCTCCTTGAGCGCCCGGTCGATGCTCTTGCTCACTTTCCGCGCCTCCTTCTCCGCCTCCCGCTCCTCGAGCCGCAGCTTCTCCCAGGGCCGCTGCGGCGCCGGCGGCTGCTGT
>VZSV01000022.1:5736020-5775836 GCA_013398735.1 Nothocercus julius | reverse complement strand
CGCCCGCCGTGTCTGCCCCCCGCCCAACCGGGCCCCACTCGCCCACGGGAAGGACCCGCCGCCGGCGAGGCCCCCGCTGGGGGGCAGCGGGCGCTGCCGCGGCCGGGCCTGGGCTGGGTCCCTCAGACGGGCGCTGTGCCAAGAGGCGATGCCATGGCCTGGGTCCTACATGGACAGGGGATGCGGTGCCAGCTCTGTGTCCTGCAACAGCACCAAGGACTAGGTCCTACTGTATCCTGAGGTGATGCCGTGGATTAGGTCCCTCATGGACAGGGGCATGACACCTGCGCTGTGTCCTGAGGCAACACCAAGGACTAGGTTGGACTAGGACCGAGGACACCTATAGGACTAGGACCAAGGACACCTATATGGACAGGGGACATGACGCCAATGCTATGTGCTGAGGTATCGCCAGGGCCTCGGTCCCGCATGGGCAGGGGACTTGATGCCATTGCAGTTTTGAGACCCCACCAAGGAGTAGGTTGCTCTTGGATAGGAGACGGTGTCAGCCGTGTGTCCTGAGGCACCACCAAGGATTGGATCCCCCATGGTCAGGCGACGTGATGCCAGAGCTGTGTCCTGCGGCAACATCAAGGACCAGGTCCCTCATGGACAGGAGATGGGGTGTCAGAAATGTGTCCTGAGACGACATCAAGGACCAGGTCCCTCATGGACAGGAGACACGACACCAGTGTTGTGTCCTGAGGTGGCCCTGAGGCCTCGGTCCCTCATGAGCTGGAGACATGGCACCAGCGCTGTGTCCTGAGGCGAGCCAGGCACCAGCCCGCCAGGGACACGAGACAGGCTGCCGGCGCCACGTCCTGAGGAGGTACCAGCCCCTCGCAGACGTACGCGCCGTCATTCACACAGCTCCCCCGGCCCGCCATCCCCGCAGCTAAAACATAATTTTCAGCCCATGTACACACTTCCCTCTGCACACATTCAACTTCCCGCCCACACACTGACTAATTGTGCGGTGGGAGGAAGGCTTCGGATGTGGTGGTACGGGAAAATAATAGGCAATGTTCAGATTTGCTCTCCCTGCCGCTTCCTGCTCGCAGCAGTAGTACTCCGGCAGCGGGGCATGGAGCAAAGGCTGCTACTGGAGCCGGCCGGTTTCAAAGGCAGCGGCCAGCGTAATGACAAGCGGTCTTGGGCAAATTCAGATCACCCTGTCTGCTGCGCAGGGCTTTACACAGGTCAGAGAGGTTTTGCTCTGGTCTCTTCCATCTCTGCATTCTTCATGGCATTTTTTTCCAGCGTAGTATTTCATAAACTTTTCTACACGTTTGTCAGGGAATGTGGTTACTGGATGAAATAATGTGTTTCTAAACCTAAAACAATGGTCATACCCTCACTATTTTGATTGAAGAAAAACCTTCGTGCAATCGTAGCAAATGTATCATCTTAATTTGGCAGTTAAGAGCAGTAATGATACTCTTTATGCATGCAGTGGCTCTTTGGATTTTGTAACAACTCTATTGCATTATGTCATTGTTTTTGGCTTCTAACTTTTTCGAGTTATATCATATTAATAGATGCCACTATTTATAGCGTGCTGTGTGAAGAAATGAAGGGAAATACAATTCCTATAGTCCTTTATGATGAATGAATTAAAGCAAATTGTCCACAGTTTTTAGTTTCTGCATATGGGAAGCAGATTCGTGTTTATGACAGATCTATTTATGTCAAACAATTTAATGAGCATCTTGTAAAATATGTATTTATGAAGCACTGAGTTGTGTTAACGTTCACCAAAAAATATCCCTTACATCAACATAAAATAAATAGATGCCTCTTAACTGAAAGCATCAACTGTCTATTATTTCACCACACAAAGGAAATTTTGCCAGTGAAAATATTAGCTGGATCCAGCACAGTATAGACATTCTTGTCTTATACCCTTCAAAATGCTTACCAAGTATTTGGAAAGATGCCTTATCTCCGTGAAATGAATCCAGGAGCTGCTATTTCTATTATATGTTTTAGTACTTGATTATATAGTGTCCTGGTTGCAGTCTGTTTGCAAAATATGTAAGAGGTTACATAACAGGACAGGATATTTCACCACCATTGCAATGCAACTGTGTCTTGAGTGAAACTCAGCTGACTTTTTTTTTTTTTTTTTTTTTTTATGGACCATAATAGTATACTGCCTCTAGATTGTGAATGAAGGATGAGTGCCTTCAGCTGAAAGCAGAGAGGGAATTTAGATAAGCAGAATCTAAATGTGCGATCTGAACTCAATGACTAGAAGCCTATAGACAACAATGGACATCTTGCTACTCATCTGAAGATGCAGTAAGGCCACAAAGAAAGTACTGAAATAATAGTGAAAATTAGGAGTTTTATATTTGAGGCCCAAATGTCAGTGGGCAAGCTTAGTTTTGAGAAGGTGATCCTTCGAGCTAAGTGCATACAAAAATATTTGCAAAATCTTAAGGTACTTCTCAGATAATAAAAGAAATGCCATGATTTGGTCAGACTAATTCAGATTAAGTCAGATTTCCTCTCACAAAACGTTCTAAGCATGCACAGAGTATGTTTAGTGAATAACAGGGAATCAGTGATACAGTTACAGAGGAGACTTGACAGAATATGCTCTGTAAAATGAGATTAATATTTCAAAATCATTTATAAATATATTTATAATATTTCTGTCAACATTTTCTAGTTCATGCTTATCGAGTGGTGTAATTTTCAAACAATTACCTGTCATTCTCATTATGCTATCTGAAATTAATACTTACATGCATATATAGATAAATAGATAGATGTAATTAGATCTGAACTTGAAGCAAAGCGCTTTAAATAGCTTTTCTTGTCTTTCCAGTGTATCATTCTGCCTAAGAGATTGTCATTGGCGGTGTCGGTATGCAGCAACGAGGTATGTCCACAAGATGGCTCAAATTCAAAGAATAATATGATTTTAGTGAGTAAATATTTACATATTTATTTTACATTATTACTCCTACAAAAAGCATCTTTACCTTTCCTAAAAAATAGTAGAATTTATACAGTTCTTATGAATACTTGAACAATGGTTTTATAACAATTTTGATTTAGTATGGCTGCCATACTAAATCACAGTTTTCAAAGATTTATACAATGTTTCAAAGCTTAAACAAGAGATGAGCATTTGGGATCATGCTTAAACGAATGTTGGTTTAAATGTGTAAGTGCAGTAGTCATGAAAATGTAAGTGTGCAGAATTAAAGAGATCTCAGTTAAATTAGTATCTGTAAGAAATTTTGTAAAAGCTAAAGAGAAACTTTCCTGGAGCTGGAAATTTCTTTATCTTCTTCTCATTGTTATGCTTGTCAGTACCCGCAGACTACCAAGAGTTTATCTGTATAAATATGAACTCCATATAAAGAGTTTATCCACATTCTGGCTATTGTTTTGAGTTGCTACTTTTTTTTTTTTTTCTGTATCTTGATCCAAGTAGAAGAATTCAGAAATTACAAATTCAGAACTTCCAATGGAATATTTTTTCTAAATGATTTTGACATTTTTTGCTCAAGATTATTGAGGACCTCACTGATGATTCTTGAAAAAGTTGCAAAGTATATGAGTTCATTAAGGAGGAAAGCTACATGGCAGAAGTAAAAATATCTCAGAGAAACATGTGTTATAATGATTTATTTATATTTGCTTTAATTCCTACTGTGGTTAATTTTCCTAGAAAAAAGGTTCTAGATGTAGCCAGCTATTTTTAGATGCTGGACAGCTCTTATATTCTTTGTTAGTCACTTGTCGAAATGCTACTTTGTTCTTGTGGGGTAAATATTATTATTTTTGTTCTTATGGCTTATAATAACTACTAAACTGCTCATCTACATAATGTGCTTACATTGTCCTACTGTATCATTACTGGTATATTGGGGAAAAAAAGAGAAATAATGTTCTTGTTTGGTATATGCTTTGCTCCCTAAAGGGTGGAATCCATATCTAGCGTCACGCATATAAAGGCTATCAGTTAGCACATCTACACTAAAAAATCTTCTGTTATGTGAAGTGTTCAGAGGCTATGCAGAAGTCTCTTGACTTCCTGCAAATTTCAGGAAGTCTAAAGGCAGGTAACAAAAAGAAAACTTTTTTTTCTTTTTTTTCCTCCTTGGTCTTCTCTTTGAGAGAAGTCTTAAACCTGCAGATAATCTGAAAAGCTATGCGAACGTGTATTCTTTTTTGTATCATGTATGAATGCATAGGCTGTCTTTCCTCTCCACGTCTTTTACAGGAGATTAGGAGATTTATAGCTTCTCCTTCCTATGGGCTCTCTGTCCCAGCATTATATCCAGACCAGACAGGGAGGAAAAAAAATAGCTTGACAATATATCCTAAGTGTTTAAAATATTAGTAATTTAGGGAGCCAGTCTTAGCTGCTGGTAGCTAGTGCTCACTAGACCCCAGCTACATGAGTCTCATAAATCATATTTAAGCACACTGTTTGAAGTTTCTGTTTTGTTTTGCTGATAGAGCAATAAATCAAGAATACAAATTGTTTTGGACTATAGTGAACCCTGCTAGTTTCTGTAACAGACTCAGACATTGCCAGCTATAAATCAGTCAGTAAATGAATAAATAATATTAATAAAAGTTACTTCTAGTTTCATAGAATAACTCCATCCTTAAGCACAATCTTTATATGCCACTTTTCATGACTTTAGAAAATTCTTGAGATTAGACCAAAATCAGTCTAATGCTGGGAATTCAGCTACAGGCATTAATTGTAAAGCAACAGTTGTCTAAACCTGATTTTACTCCCTCATCACCATAATATTGTTTTTCCTTCTCATGATAGCTAAACATACTAGCAGTGAAATATTTTACCACTGCTTTCCAATAGCCTGTTTGATATAAATACTGTAAATATGTCAGCTCCTAAGGCAGGGTTTTAGTTTGCTATTCATGATAAAAGAAAAAAAGTATGTAGGTTTTATTCCAAGTGTAGCTGCTAATGCCACATGTATTAAAGTTGCTTTTCACATCCCTTTATTAGACCACATTTTAATTTGCTTGTAACTAATAATCAGTTTGATTTGGCTAAATTCCTCCTGCTGGTGCCTGTTTTGGCCTGAAAGTTTCTGTCTGTTTCTAATTCCAAAGCGCCTCAGCCATTTTCAAAAAGAGCTTAATAAAAATATATATTTGCTGTGTTAAAACGTTTGGTTGACTTGTGGAAGGGCTAGTAGTTTATCTTTCTTGTGCTAGCTGTGATGGTACTTTTTGATTTAAAGGAAGTGATTACCAATATATAGAAGGCATTTTAAATGATTTTGGAATAGAGGAGCTTAAGGAAATTTGCTGCAAGTACAAAAAAATAGGTCAGTTTGCTTGAAAGCTGGATTTTGAGCAAATAAAGTAAGTGATTTAAAATGTAAATTGTGGAAGAAGGTAATTTTCTGTGGTGCTGTATGAAACAGGGGGAATAGGCAGAAGCAAAGCAAAACAAATAGGAGTTTTTGCACGCTCGGCAGTGGTATCAGGTAACAGCGGTATCAGGTAATGTAATACACTGTTTTCACAGGCTTAAGTGGTTAATTTCTTCTCTGTAGCCTTTATTGCTACCTCTAAAGGAATTTGAATAGCAAATCTATGAGGCTTCCAACAATCTCTGTAATGTATTTTTGAAAGGATTCCTTTAAAAAGGTTGTCAAATCACCTTTGAGTCAGGAATTTGGAGGGGTTTTCTGTTATGGATATGGATTTTACCCTGTGAAAATCTGATTAAGTTTGACTAAGTGACAACCCTTCAGAAATAGTAACTCACAGAAAATCAAATACAGAAGAGAAAGCTGTAGCAGATCAGTGCTATGAGATGAAGCAGTCCTGCTTGTTCTAGACCTGATGCAGGCAGAGGGAAAGTATGTGGCTTCACGGACTCTTCTATTAAAAGACTCTGATCTTGTTTTGTTTGTGAATAATGTATGCATCTATCATGAGCCACGTTTCTTTTAAGTCAAAGAACTGTGCTTTCTCTGTGCAACCTGAATTCATTCCTGTATAAATACTCATTATGACACTGTCTTTAACTTCACACAGTAAGATTCTCCTGCCTAAGCTGTCTGTTCAGGGGAGTCTGCTCTTAAAGTGAACAGCAAGCAAAGCCATCAAAGAATTTTCAACATCCTATCTGAGCTTCTGGAACCTCCACACCAGCTAGAAAAAAAAAATCTTTTATTTCAGGAGATGTTTTATGTTAATCTTTTAATAAAAAAAAGAAAAGCAGAAAAACATAAAACTGAATTGCTGATGAATAGATGAACAATCTCATGAAAACTCTACTTCTATTATAATACTAAAAAAACTAGTGTTTCCATTCCAAATGAGGCTCAGCCTTCACACTGCATACAATAGAATCATTGAAAAGTCCTGTTTGGGATGGACCTCTGGAAATCTTATCTCAAATATGCATTTTGGAGAAAACAGTTTAAGCAGGAGTATACAATGAAAAGTGTTCATAAAATAGTTCTTTTCTACAATGCATTTTTTTTTTCAGTGAAAACAGAATTGCTAAAGTCAGAATATTTAATCCAAAAATTAAATTAAATTGAATCAATATTGACAGTTCCTTACAAGATTAACCAGTTAATGAGACTGAAATAGCTTACACTAGGAAAACTAATGAAAATAGGAAATAATTAATACTGATTGTGGGAATTAAAGAGAAAGAGTGGGAAGGAATATTAAATGAAGAGCAGCATTTAGAAATTATGTTTGTCTTAGGATAAAAATACTGAAGTAGATCTAACAAATGAGATAAATATTCCTGAATTTTAATGGCTAGCAGAATTGATTATTATTTCTTCTTACTGAGAAAGCCACTAAGCAGTGGAAGCCTCAGAGAAATTTGAATTGCTATAGTAATTTCTTGATCTTGTATTTTATGGATTCCCAGCACTAATTATATTTAACTGGTCTTTGCATTAACATGGAAGAAGCTTCCCCATTCCTTTATTCCCTGTCTCATTCTTTTTCATTTCTTTATTATCAAGGAAATACATAGGGAATCTGGATTCTTGATAGCCTTGCCACACTTCTCTGTGTTGGCACAGTAGAGAAGCTGTAGGCATTTTTTTTGAATACTCCAGGAAACATTGTTTTTCCTGCAGTTCTCATTGTTAGAAAGAGATTGGCCATTCAAATGGCTTTGCACAAATTCCAAAATATACATTGATGTAAAATGACATAAATATTTCTTTCAGGATTTAGAAGGATAGGATCATCTGCTTTCATAGTCTTCTACTTTTAATTCCTTTTCAGCTTTATTAATTTATTTGAATACCATTACCAGATAGCTTTCAAGAGTACAAATATTTTTAAAGTCAAATTACTATTAAAAATAGGCAGTAACCAGTCATACTGCATTGTTAATCATCTGTGCATACCTCATTATTCCTCAGGACAAGATATATATGCCTGCTTTGCTTGGTTTTAGCTGACAGAATTAATTTTCTATTGTTTTGTGAGAGAACGTGAGAGAGATCTTATGGAAAGACCCCAACCAGATCTCATGAGTGGAAAATCTCCTAATATTTCTTTCCTTTGTTGATTTTTTCCCCGTTTTCCCCATTTTCTTCAGTTATATCCCTTATTACATTATTTTGTTGTCACTCTCCAAATTTCTCTAGCACAAAAATTAGGATTCTGACTCAGCTAAACTAAAGATTTTAGGAGGATACAGTGTACCCTATAAGCACAAGAAGATGTAACCCGTATTACTGCGTCTGAATAATTACCATGAAATTAATTATTACACTAATCCTTTCATATGTTTATTTAACATATGTTTAGTTTAACTGAGTTCCATGCTGTTAGCACGTTTAACTCTCCTATCTACTGTTTCATTATTTCTTTTTCAAGATCAAAGTTCTGTCCCTACAGCCTTGTAAAATGTCTTCTGTCTTATGCTGCAGCACTCTGTACATCTCCTTTTGATTGGGATCCCCAAGTAAATATATGGCTTAATTATGAATTTAGATTGTGTACCTTTGAAAAATCAATATGTTTTATTGGTGTTTAATACCATATCATACATATTAATAGAAATTACTATATAACAAATAGAAATTACTATCTAACATGGTATATGTAAAACATTCATTTTCTCACTAAAATTTTTACCAATTAAGCTTTATATTTTTGCTGCATTTTTATGATCTCATTTCAAAACTGAAACCATTTTAATCAGAAAGTATTCAATTCGAGAAACCAGAGGTACTTGCATAGGCTGTAGACTGTTTCAGAAACTGTAAGTTCTTTGAGAGCTGATATTCCATAGGTTTCCCACAAATGAAATCCTTTAAGTGACCATTATTATTAGGTACTTTGCAGCAGGATAAATGAAGTCACGTATCTTTTGTGTTTTTACTTTTAAAACATTCTATGGAGCTGCTTGTAATGGAGATCTGAAAAAGTTTTGCAGATGAGAAAATGATTTTTTTATCAAATCTGCCTGTATTTTGTTAAATACTTTTACAAACACACATGTGATGTGGAGTTTAGATATCCTTGGATTTCTCAGTTCTTTGTGCATAGATGCCCTCTTATGAATATATTTCATTAAGGCAAACGTATATAGCTATTTTTTAAAGATAATAGACAGATAGATAATTATTTTTTATCCTCTAGAGCCGTGACACTATAAGATGTGAAAATGTGCACAGAACATCATTTTAAAGAATATATGAAGGCATTTTATATTCAGAAGAGAAGAGATTGATAAAAAAAACAACAAGTAGTTTCAGAGGAACCTTTAAATCATAATAAAAAATTAAAATGTTCAATATGTAATATTTAAAATCTACATATTTCTACTCTAAAATACAGCTTTTGTACCTCGTTTTTACTCCATTTTAATCTAAACGGCATCACTAATTTCTATCTCATTTCACTTAAAGTGAATTTAAAAACACAGTAATGACAATAAGAGCTTCCTGACTTACTTAAAAAGGATTTCTATTTTCTGTATTTTAGTTTCCCTCCAGTGGCTGTTATGAGCAACTTCAGGTTCTGCATGAGACAGGCTTAATTGGGTATTATTTGTGCTGAGCCTTAAATGAGCAACAACTGCAACAAATTGCACCTTTATTCATACCTAAATGGCCTTCATGAATGTCCTTATGGTTGCATAAATGCAAATATGAAATTCAGCCATTCTCTCTTAAATGTCAAAGTGAATATTTTTGTTCTTAATGCACAGCAGATCAGTTTCAGGATTATTTTCCAGTCTTAGGTTATGCAGCTGTACTGGGGCCAACAGGCTGGCAAGGCACTGGGAAGGTGGGAGAAAGGAGTGGTATTTGCAGGAGCAGGAAATATCGTTGTATTTCTTGCACTGTGCCCTAGGCAGCCGTGTTCTGCTGTCATGGACCCTTTCTCTAGTGGCGGGTGGCAAACCCAACTTTCAAAGGTGTCTGAGAAATTCTTGTGAACAGTTGTGAACACTGTAGCTAGAGAAGGAAAAATGAAAGGGTTCCTTAGGGTGAGATTACTTTCCCCTGGGCATTCTTAATAAGTTCTGTCTAATGTTAGTTAGAAGTATTGGATATATCATTTGAAATGGAATGTGTGTGTTCCTTTTGTATATGACTTTCCTATTTTGCTTTTTATTCATTCATGTTAAATAAGTTGTGGTCTTTACTGTGTTTGTTTTCAACAGAATTCTAATGATGATTGGTTTCTTTAGGAAGAGAGAAATTTGTGTAAATCTATGGAAAATTATGTCTTTGCCTTTTAGTGGTAGCCAGGTGAAATCAGGCAGTTAAAAGAGCAAAGCGCCCGCTGTTTGCTGCCTGCGTTTTGTGGGCAGTTCATCTGGAGGTGGGTCATAAGACTTTTCTACCAATGCCAGTTCTAGGATATGTTCAGACAGTGAGAATTAGAAGAGAGTTCAAAACTGCTATTTAGAAAAAAATCCTGATTTGTAAATCAGTTCCAGATTCTATTGTTTACAAAAGTTTAGGTCCTTATCTTTTAAACTCAGTGGTACGGAACAAAAGAAGAATGCACAGAATAAATAGGTACTGTGCTTTGTACTTGGCTGTTGTAGACCTGGCTGCGTGTCACTTGGCTCCTCAGTGTCAGAGCCAGAATCCTGCCGTCACACTGTTTCCTAGGTGAATTTGGACAAAAAACAGATCTATAACATTGCATCATCCTAACCGGCTATAATGACTTTCCGTATTCGTTAACAGTGGCTTTGTCTACTAAAGGATGCCACTGTCATATGAACTTAGGCAACAGCTGTTGTGAAAGGAAGAAACAGGATCATACCTAGGCATTCTTCACTGGTAGCATGGTGACATCCCAGTGCAAGCTGTTAACAGCAAGAAAAGTCATTCTCTGCAGTGATTCCTAGTTGAAATTCTTAGATAGACCTTATGCGTAGTTGGAGATTATCCTCTGTCTGAGGACATGTGCTACCCATGTTTTTATTTCTTATCTCTTGCGATGTGTAGAAATTTGCACTGTAGGTTGAAAATGCCATCTGTGAGATGTTTTCAAAAACAGCTACAGAAAGTCCCTTCATATTCACACCTTTCTCTCAGCTTGATTGCATCTCTTGTGCAGTGTGTGCTGCACAACATAAATATGCAGCCTTTTCCAGAAACAGGCACGTGCACTCCAAATAAATACAATACCACCTGGCACTTCTTAGTTATGCAAGTGAGAATGCAATCTATTGACAGAAATTAATAGGTTGCTTCATTTCTCAGTCCCTCTTCTTGACAAGCACATCCACAAGGCAACTCTTATGATAAGGGGAGATTCTGCAGAGGATGTTTCTAGGACATCACAGTGACATAAGTAAAAACAAACTAGTTTCTTTGGATCTTTCATGGTATCTGTAAAATGTAAGGGGAGAAGTCGGTTCATCCAGAACCCACTGTCATTCTGAAGAGGTGGCTTATTTTTGGAAGTCCATATACATGAATCCTTTTTATAGGTCTCTCTAAAGACCTATATCACTGTCATACTGTTTATTTTCACACGTGTTTGTCTAAAATGCATCAAATAGTCTGTGAAGAGGCTTCACTACAGTGTATGAATATTTCTCAACTTGACTAAAGATGGTAGACCACTTGAGAAATTACTGATTTGTTATGAGTTTAGCCAAGCATGGAAGTAATCATTCCATGCCTGTTCGAGTAAATGTCACTACATAAGCAAGGCCAAGTGAACTTTAGCATCTTGAGAATGGGAGATGAGGAGATGGGGTGAGTTAAAATTACGAATGAGGAGGGTTTTTAATCTGACTGCTGAAAGATAGATCTGGACTGCACAAGAACATGTCCTGTGCTGGACTTCCTTTCATGAGGGCTAGCTAAGGATTTTGGAGGAGTGAGAGAAGCAGTTTACATAAACTGCTATTAGCTGAACTTGCAAGAGATGGGAAACCACAAGCTCAGCAGAACATGCTGATGGGGATGGTAGAGGTACAATTGTCTCTTGTAATTTCTATGAAGCTCTGTTCTTGCAAGCTTTTGTTAACCGAAGCATTTACTCGGTATTCAAAGGCTTCTAAGAGAGTAGGAGTATCTGTGGTCTGGTCAATCTGGGCCAGAGAGGATCCTGTTAAAAAAATCATCCATATCTCCTTAGACACCGTATGTAGCTTGGATAGAGGCAACCTCTGGTTCTCCATCATCAACAGCTGCCAAGGAAGAAGACAAAGATAGTTTCATGTCCTGTTCTCCTTGCAGCTGAAGCCTTCTACAGCACAGCCCCCAGCTCCTTTGGCAGTGAACTGGTTTCTTGGCCCCTCATCACTGCTGAGAACCGAATCTATCCCCCGGACATTTCTTGGGCGACAGATCTACTGAAGTAAGTGCTCCAGCTCCAGCTGAAGTGCTCTTGGCAATAGCCTCCCGTGTGGCGTCTGCTACGCGAGTAACCGGGAGTCTCCTCTTTGGAGTTTAGTGCTCACATCAGAGGGGTGCTCTGGCCATTCCCGTGCTTGGGCACTGCGCGGGAAACTGCTTTCTCTGGGCTGTCTTTGATCAGCCGCAGAGAAAATAATTATAGACTTCAATTTATGCAAGGGATTTGGGGCAATTGCAACCAACAACAGAAATTCTATTCTGAATAAATGTCATTTTGTATACAGTGCATTTGTGCTAAAAATATCTGTGCATGCCACCTACAACGCTGTGAAGATTTGGGGGCCAGCTCTTAATTACCCCATCAAAGGCTTAGCAAACAGCAAAGTGAAGAGTTGTGTAATGCTCTTTTATGCCTTTGACATTATCAGGATGCAATACTGTAAAATTCATAATAATGTTAAAGAATGTCAGCTTTGAAACATTGAGCTCTGACTCTGCTTTAAGGGAACAGAAGAAGACACCTTCTAGTTCTTGCTCTTGTTATGGCCTGCAAGAAAAAACATCTAGTGCAGGATTTGGCATCCTCAAGCTCAAATGGCTGGATAAAGATAAGGCGTGGAGACATACATTGCAAAAGGGACACCGTAGGACCCTTGCAAGTCTCCTGGCCTCATATAAGCAGATGGGCTGCTGAAAGCTGGCACCCAAGACAGTATCTAGTGCTGTGCTAGAGAGGAAATTAAAAAAGAAACAGACTGTCCCATTGCATCGGGGCACTTTGCGTGTCTCCACACTCGCTGGGCAGCGTGGACCCTGTAGTCTTCCTGGTAGGTAACAGCAGGGGTCCGAGGGGAGTTGTTGCCAACCCAGGATTAGCGCTGCTCGCTGAGGACTCCCTCAGCTCCCTTCCTCCTCCCCCACTCCAACCTGGAGCCTTGGTTAAGAGAGGGAAAAGCAAAACCCTTTCAGGTGGTGCTGTTGGGAACGTGCAAGTGCTAGTTACGAAACCTGAGGTAGGTACTCGGCTCTGCCTCTCACCCAGGTGATACAGTGCTATTCAGGTCACTCTTCTATCCTAGTTTCCTTCCAGCACCTGTTATCTCATTGTTTTTAAGCCATCCCCTTACTGGAGCAAGTCTCTCCACCCAAGCTCTACCTCAGCACTGTCACAACATCTTTTGTTAGCACTTGTGCTGTTACAACAGTGACAGGATGGGAATAGCTGTGCATGGCAGTGCTTCAGTTGCTTCTTAATTGACTGAATCCATTTCCATTTGCAGCCTGGCATTTCTTATTTAAGACTCACTGATTGTATCAACAGCAGCCTTCCTTTTGATCCTGTGTTTGTTTTGACATGATGCATTTAATGTTTTGGAGCTTCAGCAATATGGTTATTTGCAAATACCAGAATTGATGCTCTGGCCAGATGTGCGCAGCTCTGACAATAAAGCTTGGAAAAACTCTCTTGACACCTGAGTGCTCTGTGCTGGTATCAGTGCGTTTGTGTCCTTCTTCAGCATGCGGCAGAGCCATGACTCTTGGATACGATGAGTGTGTTTGTTAGAAAATAGCAATCACCCTGAAGCAAAGTGTAGGAATGAGACCCGCCACAGAAATGATCAGTGTGGCTGCGTTAGCTAACGATGCAAAATACCAAATCCACGCTTGAGAGATTAGCTGAGTTGTTCTGTTATGGATTAGGCAGTCCGGTTTGAATGCTACTTCATGTTCACGGAACTCCCCCATCAGTGTCACGATGAAGGTCCCCGCATGGGCTAGGGCGGTACTGGGAGAGGAATTCTCGGGAATGTTTATGTGATGTAGGTGGAGCCAGTGACTTCCAGCTCCACCGTCTGTCTGTAGGGAATTCAACCAGATGAAAGAGGATGAAAGCAGCAAAAGAGTAGGAAACCAGACAGAAGGGATATCAGAAGAGAGGCCTGGGAGTTATTATTAAAGAACCAGTGGGCAAAAGTAGTTACTCAGATGTATGGGGCCTTGTGCTGTCACCCAGGCAGCAGAACCAAACTGTGCTCACAAATAAAACTCACTGTGTGCTTGTTTTCTGGATTAGCCTTATGCATCCAAATAAACGTTATTAATATGCTCTGAATGTCACGTGTCTTTGAGAGTGCCTAAATATAGAGAAGGAAAAGGAAAGGGGATGTTAGTGCATTTGCAACAGAAGCAAACTAAACCTTTCTGCATTTAGAAAAATGTTGGCTGTTGCATTCCAGGTTGGTTACTAGATTTATTAATTGTGAAGGCGACCTCATAAAAGTCAACATTACATTATCTTTACATATTCAGTTTATTTGTCTTTGGATGGAATAAGCAAAAAAAAAAAAACCACGTAGTAGAATTTTATAAAGTAAAGCTTAGTCCTAAGCAGATAAAGCAATACAAAAACTCCATGCAAACAAAAAAAATGAAGCCAAGACTAGGCAGTATCTTTCAGATGATATGGATGAATCAGGTTAAAATTGTAGAAATCAGCAAAGTAAGAGGATATAACATCTCTGCTTGTGAAAGATAATTTGCAATGTTTATTCTTAGTGTGGTTTGATTGCACATGCGAATACCACAGTTTTTAAAGTTACTGTTAATGCTCAGATTTCTCCCATGCATTAGGACTAACCGAATGGTACATAATTCTGTGTCTAGGGTTGGGATGATATTCCTGAGTGAATCTGTTCTCGATTCTTCTACTTACATGGAGTTAAAATATAGCAGCAACTACAGCAATCAAACCTTAAATATTCTGGAGGTTTAAAGGAAATGAGATCAGAACTGGCGACACCTACTGTCTTTGACAGTGTGTGCTGGCTAAATTAAAATACATATATAATGTATCTATGTATCTCATACAAAAATAATAAGGCAGCAGGATCATCAAGTTGTGTTGAAAAAGCATTCAGTTGATGACTACGTATTTACTTAATTGTTGAAAGCCACTGAATACCTTTGGTTCCGTGAGCTTTCTCTCTTGTAACTCTCTTCAGGAGTCTAGATGAACCTAGCCTTTTGCTAGGTTCCTAGCTTAAGATGCTTAAGATGAACCTAGCTTAAGATGAACTTAGCTTTTTAAAAAGTGTTAGAAGAAAGAGGAGCTCTTTCCTAGGAAGCTTGCAGATAAGTTTTCTGGTAATTTTAGGTAGAAAGTAGAAAAAAAGGTGGTGAGAAATTGGGAGAATAACATCTAATAGATCTATTTTTATTACTATTGCCTGTGTATAACAGATTCCAGTGCCATCTTTTTTTTTTATTCTTAAAAAAATATTATAGACTTCTTTTTTCTTCTCTGGAATCCTGGGAAATTTGAAGCCAATGTAATTTTTTACTGCCTAAATAGCTTTATCTATTATTATTCCATAATAAAATGTTCATTCTAAAGTAGCCAGGTCTGTCTACTTCTATTATGACATATTGGAAAGTTTTGTGAGTGTTTCTCTTCTCATATTTAAAGAATACCTGGACTTTAGATGACAAACAATAGTGGGCTTAGGGAAATGTGGAAAGATATGGAGAAAAATTCTCTGTGTAAGTGGCTGAGGTGAATGGGAGGGGAAGATGGGGAGTAAGGAAGTTTTGTTTTAAAATTTCTGCGGAGGCAATTCAAAAAAAAAAGGGAAATAATTAGTGAAAAATAACTACTCTAAGTATTGATAATGCAGCAAGGTAAAAATCAGGTTGTTCACCTTATCACAGTTACACGCTAAATAAACTAAAAGCTAAATGCTAAACTTCATGCTTAACTTAATGCTAAAATGCTTAACTAAATGCTAAACTTCATGCTAAAACCTTTGGAATTGGAAAGTTACTTGTCTTGATGGTTTTCTAACAGAGGAGGGCACTGTTGGCTTTGGAGAGAGCATTTTTTTCTTTTGCCTGTTGCTTTTGCTATATGTGTCCAAAACACCGACCTCAGAGAGAGCAAAGAATCGCCAGCTCATAGACCTCTGCCCAGCCTGAGGGAATTCCCATCAAATTTCCATTTACTAAATGGTTAAAATGATTAAATTATCAGGTTGTATATATTGAAATTCTGATTCCAAAACGATGGAACTTGGTATTTTCTAAGTGGATGAATTTTACAGTCATATTAGAAACATAAAGTGGTCTAGGAGTATATTTATGAGCTTTATAGAAGCTGTCAGGTCACAGTTCTAATGTGCTATATGTTTTTGCATTTACCATTTCAATCCAGGATTTAATGCAATATAAACCTTATCTTCCTGCACGGTTAGCATTCTGTCTAAGAAACACGGCTCTGATTTTCTCTCAATTTCACACCATCATGCACATTTATTAGACGTTTGGTCCAACTCACTACAGATGTTTAAAATAAAACAAAACAAAACAAAACAAAAAAAGCCTGCATTTGATTATATTAAAAAACTGACAAGCCAGTTCTCAAAAAACATGGAATATCTATGATGTGAGTGGACCCCGAAGAGCATAATGCCTCCAGGTTTTAAAAAAAAAAAAAAAAAAAAGAAAAAGCATAGAAAATAAAAATCTGTATTTGTTGTACTGGTTTAATACTGGAAAGATTTCTAAAGCACCGAGGCCAGGCTAGCAAAAACCTAGCAAAATTACTTTAATAGATAAATGTATTTTTCCATTTTCTTATTGGTGTCTGAACAGATGCAGAGTTGGACTAGTTCAAAAGACATTTGACTAAAGAATGGTGTTCAGCAGAGGATGCTGGATGGAAGGGGTGCACCCCACTGAAATAAAGCGTGGTCAGTGAGTGGAAATACGTTTTATGATCTAATTGCAATTTTTAAAGTGAATTAGCTTTCTTGATATGCACTACCAGCATTTTCAGTACTCAAAAATATTCTAAATGACACTTAAAATATTCACTGTTGTGAAAGTGATAGCTGCTCTAGATATTATTGGAAGTATTTTCTGCAGTAAATGCATGTTATCCTCTGCATGTAATTAAAAAGAATTACTCTGTTGCTTAATTTTTATATTTATATGACATACTCTTATATCATTTTTGAAAACTGAGAGAGTGAGGTGGATGGTCAGTGTTGTATCCTGGGAAACATTCAATTCTGTTTTAGAACTAAATTTTTTTGTTTGTTTGTTTTTTGTTTTTGTTTTTTGTTTTAAGTTTCATTGATTTAAGTAGTCTCATTTATTAACTGATTTGAAAAATCCCTGGAGCCCCTCAGCTAGTTTTACAGCTCTCTGCTCTGTGCCAGTGACTGACACGGGCTGAAGAAGAGGAAGAGGAAAGAAAGAAAAGCAGTCTTTCCTTCCTCTTGCTGTTGGTGCTTCCACAAAATAAAAGCTGCTACAAAATCATTATTTTGAAAGAGGAGGTGCTAAAGTTAAGTGAGACAGTGCACTAACATGAGCAAAAAGAGAATTCCAAAGGGAAGTAAATCCAGAAGAAACCCAAAATGATGTGGAGAGGGGGGAAAAAAAGATGCTACTACTTCATTTGCAGCGTGAAGAGAGCGAAGAATCAGCAGAGGCGGAAGAGGCAGAGCGGAGGGGTCAGCTCAGGGAAGCACCGTGAGGGGAGCAAGAGAAAAGCAAGGAAGAACCAGAATCCCAGGAAATAGATAACTGAGTTGATTGCAATGTTGGCAGTGGGGTCTGGGTGTTCTTTCCATGTGTTCTTGTGTATTGGAGCAGAGATTAAAACCGAGCTCTCTGCCGCTTCTCGTGAGCCATTCCCCGGCTCTGCTTACGGCCACGGCTGCTCTCTGTGTAAACTGGCCAAACACTTATGTGAGTGATTATACCCTGATTTGTGCAGAACACAGCCCACGTACTTTAACTTGGAAAAATATATGTATTTCTGTTTTGTTTTATTAAATCATCATTTCTAAAACACCCCTGTAAAAAGTGATTGAAAAACAAAACGTGTTCTAGCTCAGCTCCATTCACGTTCTAGCAATGGGTAAATGAAAAAGAAACGTGTTCTAGCTCAGCTCCATTCACATTCTAGCAATGGGTAAATGAGCAGTTTCAGCTCTATGTTATACAGATATTCAAATACCTTGATGACATTGTTTAAATTAATTTTTCCTTATACTTCCCCAACCAGTCATATCAGAATTTCCCTAATTATGGGTCAGGGGCCATTTGGAAGTGCTCCACATGATTTATTAAAAATATGATCAAATATATGCATAATGTTAAAGAAAAATGAGAATATATCAATATACATAATATGGGATTACTGTACCAGAGCACGTAATGGAATCCTATGGAAAATTTATTCAAGCAAAAGCGTCGAGACTTGGCCTGTTTTTGTTATTTTCAAGGCATTGTCAAGGTGTCTGGCACTTGTCATGCGAAATACGTCTTTGTCTCTTGGAGCTAAAGCAATTTTATTTTAACGTTACTGGTGTTATGTCTCAGGATATGCCTGAAATAAGTTATAGTAATTTATGGAAACAAAATACCACCTACAGCATAAACCTCTCAGGGCTTTCTAGCTCTAAAAAGATTTGCAAATTATGTCCACATGTTTTTCTTTGAATGGAGATAGCATTCAAAATCAATGTGTGTAAAAGAGGAAGGCCAAGCCCGCGGTGTCTTTTGGTAGTGTCCTCAAGGCCGAGGAGAAGGACTGTGATAAGGAAACCTGCGGACGCTCCGTTCTGCTGCTCCGTTGGGGCGTCCCTTTAACAAGGCACCTAGTGAGCCCCTGTTCTGAAGATTTTTCTCACTGTACCATAGGGACCTCTTGGGAAGTAATGCATTTAATCCTCTTTTCTGTTTCCAGCCTTTATTCTCCTTGGCAATAAAAAATGTGCAGAGTGCTTGTTGACACAGCGGTGGTTTGACTCGCAGATAAATGAACAGCGGCTCTGAGCTCACGCGGCATCGTCTAGCGCAGCTTCCCCACTGCTCCAGCTTCTGGGAATTCACTCACAGTTGGTTTTGCAATCGTCCCCAAAAGATGACTAGACTGCTTCCTCAGGCCTTTACACTTGAACTTTTAGAAGCTGGGCAAGGCTCAGAAAGTCTAGTGAAAAATCACTTGATGTTGCCCTTTAACAATGTGATTTTAGCCATTGTGTGGCCTACACCTGCACGAATCTGTTAGTGAGCTCCTGAACTACTTTTTGGCAGTAAGTGCATGTGCTGCTCCAGAAAGACTGGCCTCAAAATATTCATGGGAGAAAACAGCATCAGGCTCTTAATGCTTAATAAAGAAAGAAAAGAAGCATCATATTCAATTAAGGAGAAATCAGAGGTTTTAACACATGGGTTTTTATGTAAAGTCTAAATAATTGGCATGATTTTTCTAAAACAGAAGATAGTATTAAAAACAGTTTCTAAAATCAGGCCTTTAATTTGCATTTTAAAAGGTAGACATTCACTTTAGAGGGAAATCAATTTTTAGGTCTGCACTGCCTACATATCACCAAGTGGTCTGTCAGTAGATGCCCGTGAACAGATTGCGGTTCATTTTAAGCTGCGGTTCATTTTAAGCTGTGGTTCATGGGCAGCACAGTCTCCCTCTTCCGTCGTGCATGGAACAAGTTGCAGAATTTGGGTAGCTGTCCTGCTGGGGCGAGGAGTAACTGGGGCAGACTTGCTAGGTGCTGTAGCAGAGGGGAACGTGGGTTTTTGGGGGTGCTCGCGGTGACACTCAGACTGACCTGGAGGATCACTGAATCACAGACTGGTTGAGGTTGGAAGGGACCTCTAGAGATCATCTAGTCCAACTCCCCTGCTCCAGCAGGGACACCTAGAGCACGTGGCACGGGGTGGTGTCCAGGCAGAATGTCCAGGCAGAATGTCCAGGATGGGCTGCTGCAACCGCTGGCCCTGAGGAACTTGTCTCCACAGCGCTGCGGCCCTCGGACTTTCCTCGCTCCATAGCTTCTCCCGGGTGGCACACCTCGACACCACAAGTTTTCTGAAAAACAAAGGCCTTCCACTTGAAGGAATTTAATGAGTCCTTGTCTCTATTTTCCCCTTGTTCAAATAGCATATAATTATAGCATTGCAGGATACTCTGGAGGAGGTGGGTTATCACGCCAAGATCCCTTCACACCCTGCTGAAAGCAAAAAGAGACAAGCTGGATGTTATGGGCAGCAGTATCAGAGAGATGTGTTCAAGACCTAAAGAATAAGCTTTACACGGTTGCTTTTTAAATTTTCATTTTAGGTTAGACTTGGCTAAGTGTGTGCTCAAACCATACTGCATGAGTGCAGTACATTTGGTGCTTCTGGGACAGTGTTCAGTTAGGTTGTAAGTCTAGGCTTTCCTGAACAAATTGCACTTACTGCATGCACTATAGTCATAGGCCTGCCGGAATGCACAGTAACAGGCAGGAGTCCCTCGCTCGCAGATCTGATCACGCTGTGTCACATAAGGGAATCCCTGACAAGTGCAGGAAACTCCTATTGAGAACCACCTAGATAAAATTTTTTGAGGTTGCTTCCAAGAAAAGCATCCACCAAAATCTCCTGCAGAGATCACGCTGAGAATTATCACAGATCTCGCAAAACCTTTCTGTTTCACATTCAGAACATTTTGCAATTAGCAAAGTCTAAGGCATCCTGCACTGATTAAAAAAGACACAGTAGCTACTTATTGTAGAATATGAAAAGAAAAACAGCCCGAAGTTCATAGTTGTGCCACATGCTGCACTTCTGGAATGAACTTGGTACAGGGTGTGAGATCAAGTAGAATATAATTCACTGCTAGGTCAAGTGAATATGGTCGAATCATTGCCTTGGCCTATGTGCATGCATTAATGAAAACATAGAATAACCTTGACAATTCTAATACGAAACAGGAAGAGAAGTTATGCAGAAGTTCTTTTTTCTTATGGATTTGTAACTCAAAACTGGCTTGTTTTTTTCAGAGGGGACTTTGGATACTCTGCAGAGCTCTCAAATTTTGCTTTCAATTTCTTCTGAACAGCCCTCCTTCGCGGCATCCAAGACAAGGAAGGAGGTGCCTTCCTTCCAATACCACTTCAGGGTATATTTCTTCCATCCACACTCTTTATCCGTTTCTACATTTCATTTCTCAGTAGTGGCTGTTCTTCAAAAAAGCTTACAAAGAAATAACTCACCATTTGAAAAGTACCAAAGAAGGCCCCTTGCTTGCTAACAAAATCCCTTTGGATCCATATGTTGACAATCTTTTTGTTGCTGTGAGTCAGCAGGGTGTCCCACAGGTGGATGTTGAACTTGACTCCCTCTTCGACACTTGCTGATCTATCACATGCAGGACGAGCAGAATGTCCTGTTCTGCTTAATGTTCGTGTTGCAGCAGTACAGGGGTCATCGAGGAGATCAGGACTCTCTCATGTAGTGTAAAGCTATCGTAAAAGTTAGTTACTTCTCCCCAAAGCTTGCTATGCACTAAATAATCCCAAGCTGTTCCCCAGCAAGCAGGTAAGTCTTTGTTTGCTATTATTAAGTCACCCCGGCAGGATTCACGGAGCAAGCACACGCGTGCGCTGTCCCGCAGCTCCACTGCGTGGCCGTGTCTTCTCTGCCCATAATCCGTGGGACTGTGTTTTGCAGCGCTGTGTTGAAAGCGTTTCAAATGCATCATGATTCCTGGCCTCCTCGCCAGCCTCCTGGAGCTGATTAGTCCCCAAGGCGTTGCTGCCGCAGGAGAAGGCGGCCTTGGCCGCGCGGCGGAGCGCGGTGCCAACCGGCATGCGCCAGCGCGATACTGAAGGGTGACAAAGCGGCTCTGCGAGCTCCCGGCTGCTTGTCAAAAGCCACTGGACACAAAGCCATGAAGCTGCTTAGGAAATATTGTCAGACTAAATATTTCTGGGTTTGCTTTAACCCTGATTGCTTTAACACTACCTGTGGAATCTTTTTTAGTCTACCGAGGTTGTCTCAAGCTAGTTGAAGGGGAAGCTTTAAGCACATTGCTTTAATTTCTTTTGCTTTGACTCTTTTAGGCTAACATTTGCAAATGTGCTTTTGGAATCTTCACACATACACTTGGGAGATCGTGTTTCCTAGGAAAATCTTTAGGGTCAAATGAATTTTCCGTATGGGGATTCTAGCCCCTAAAACTGTCCCCAGAAATAAGAACTATCAAGTAAAAGACATTGTATAAATTTAAAATAATATTTTTCTCACTTAAGTAGGGAACAAGTGCTATTTCCCCAGCAGTGCCATACAGTACATATTGAACATATTATGCTGTGTTTACTCTGAATTCTTTAAAACTAAATCAGCTGAGCAGTTTCTATAAGAGAAAGGTTTGGTTTCAAACTTCTATATAGTAGAGTCAGTGATAAAGTTTGCTGTAAAGGTTGAGATCTACTCTGAGCTCCAGTAACATAGACAGTATGTCTGAAAATGCAGCAAAAAATGCCTCCTTTTTTTGTGAAATATGTACAAACCACCCTTTTGATATTCTTTACATCTTTCCCTTCCCCCCTGACAAAAAAGTGGTGCATGGTACTTTCAAGTTCAGTGTTAGGACAGTAAAATGACAGTACGTGAGCTTTTTATACAAAGATTAATTTGTTCTTTTTTTGCTTTTCCTCACTTTGTCTAGCAGCAGTTGTCTAAAACAAAATTATTTTGCAGCTTAGAAGCTACTGGTAAACAAAGGTTAACATTCTAAGTGTTCACGGAGAGTTTATTACCTACAGTCTCTTGGGCAAAGTTGTTCTTTATTGTAATATCTTCTTTCCTTCTCTTGTATTTGATATACTTCCTACCAACTCTCTATTTTAGTGTTTACCATCTCTCTCTCAAACTTCATATTTCTGCTCTAAACAAAACTCTTTCATTGTTGTTCCAGTATGTTATAATCCTTAAATTCCCCAGTCGGTCCTTTTTTTTTCATTCAGACAGCTATCCTGAGGTTAGACACTGAGTAGGCCCAAAGGATGTTCCTTTACGTCCTTTTGTTTCCAAGCAATGGAATTTTATTTCTTAACCGCATAATACTTGCAATTCATTAAATTTTCATTGTTTTCTCTAACTCCATTCCTCAAAAATTTTTATCATATTCTAATCCTAATTTGCATTCACACTGAATCCTCACTTTCTTGTGGGAAAATTTGAGTAGCACTTTTTCATTTTGGTGCCAAAAAGCACATATATGCACGTAGTGCAGATATTAAGCAGAGCAGTTCAAGAACACCATTTTTAAGCTCCTATTATAGCTGTGCTTTCAACACAGGTCATTATTCCTTTCCTCTTTTAGTTTCAAGTGCATCCTAGATCCCATTAACTCATCCTTTTGCCATCATTAGTTAGATGTCCAGGTAGAACTGCATTTCTTGCCCTTATCATGCGCAGTGACCGTATTACTTTTACAGAAATATTTTACTCCATTTTCTCATTTTCCCGTATTTTTTATAATTCTTTCCTTACAAATATGCCTGCTGTTGAGCTGTCTTTCCTTTGTTCCTCACAAGGAGCAGCATGTTTACTTAAACATATTGATTCCTTCTGGAGACCTGCATAGTTCTTAGAATGATAATGGGTTGCAGTCGCTATCCTAAGATTAATTACCTGCAAAAATAGAAAATAAAGGCAAAGAAGAAAAAGATTACTTGTCAAGCTGCCTCTTGTATATTCATGTTGTATGAACTAATCAGCTCCCTCCAAACCCATTTCTTGTATAAAATTAGGAGAAACTGTTTTGTTAGTGCGTGTTCTTATTCACATTTCTTTCAATTATGTTTGAGAAGGCTCTGTGAGATGGGTTCATTGCATGAGTGGAAGGATTTTTAAAAAAGATTGTGGGGGGTGATTGCTGAATTTACTAGCTGGTTTAAAACCATTCTTTATTCAGCTTGGAGAATGCACCATTATCTAATATCTAAAAATGTCCTTTCAGCTACTGGTAAATGCAGTCAGCGTGGGGTAGAATGGTGTGAAAATGTTGAACACAGCTATGCAACATAGTGTCATAGTTATGAGCAAGCCAAAGTATTATCTATTGAGTTTTACAGCAAAGCAATTATATTTATATGTTATAAAAATATGTATTTGAGCAGGATGGGGTTTGCTTTAAATGGTCCAAAACTGAAACTGCATCAGCTGTTGGAAAGACATAGATTTTTTCTTTCCACTTTCGGTCACTTTCTACTCCACTTCATAACTGGACTCTTTTGGCATATTTTATTACTGAACCAAAGCCAGATCTACGAATTAATTCAGCTCTAACTTTTCAAAATGGATGAAATCCCAATAAAAGTCCCTTTATGCATAAAATTATTGCATAAAGAGCAAATTTAGGTGCAATTTAAGTAGAATTATTTGGATGATTACATCTCTCTTTGGTAAGGTAAAATAAAATGTTTTAAATAAATCGCTAGCTGCCGTTTAGAATCTTCTGTGTAGAAGCTGTTATTAATAGCAAATGACGCTTGGAAAGCCAGTGGAGTTGGATGAAAAGCATAGTAATAAAACATAAAAGCTATTTGGGCAAACTTGTCAGACATCAGTGAGGACCAATTAGAAAAATAAGAGAATACCTGCCAGTAAATAATAATGTTTGACCTAATCACGGATGTGCTTGCGTTAGATTAACCTAGCCCAAGTAATGAGGCAATTCGTGGTATTTGCGTGCATATTTAAAATAGAAGTGAATAAAGTAGATCAGAAGGGAATAAAATTTCAAATGCTTTTTAATGACTGCCGCTCTCACAATAAAGCTCATTTGAAGATATCCTAAAGTGAAGGATATGGTGCATACTGAGATGCTACCCGAGGGGTGAGTAGCTCTACTAGCTCCACATAAATCCCTGGGATGCTTCATGTAGCTGCAGAGTCGGCTTTGCTCATAGTGCCATAACCTAAGCAATCTGCCCCGGCTCTATCAGCTCTGACTTGATCAAAGCGTTGTTCTGAGGAAAGGGCAACGATGCAGCTTTATGCTCTACATATCAGTCTTATTGAGGCTTGCATGAAAACGGCAAATAAATAAAATGGCGTGGTTCCAACCATTCACACTCTGATAAAGCAGATTATTGTCCTGAAAATTAATATAAGAACTAGTTCCTTACGTAACTTGACTGAGCAGTCAGTATGTAACTAATTTGCTATTGGTTGGTTTCAAAATATTGCTGAACGAGCACTGCTCTTTCATGGTAATTTATATTTCTGTGCGGAGCAACGACAGCAACGCGCGTGGCGCAGGCTGGAAACGTCTGCCCCACGGTGTTGGGTCTAACAGGGAGGGCTTCACCTAGCACTTGCACAGCACTGGGCAGGGAAGGGGCTTTAGGAGAGCACGTCATCTTGAGTGTTGCTCCTACTTTCCCTCCATCCTGATTTCTAATCATTCTGAATTTGGATTACATAATAAATGATTCTGTCAAAGACAAGGATGTGAATATCAGCATTCTTTCTTCGTCTTAATAATACACATTTACTTAGATAAACTTATTGCATCTTTTTTCTTCTCCTGGCTTTTTTTAAGTCATACTAGATGAATTTTGCTACTTGGTTTTCAAATTAAGCACTCCCATCCTGCCATCACATTTTAAAAATTTGGCTAACTTTTTCCCATTTTCTGTTTTACTTTTCTAGTATAGAGCCATTTAAGTCTGAAAATGACTTGCCAGAGTCAGAGAGAGAGGCGTAGGGTAAATATGTATATCTCAAGAAGCTTCTATACAGAACTGGCTTGGTAGCAGATTTTCTGTTACCATATTTCATTACAAATTTCCTGTCTAATTTACTGACTCCACTGATATTGTTATGCAGATGTTTTTATTTTTGTATTATTTGTTTTTCTTGTTTTCCCACCAAATCCTTTAGTTTCAGGTAGGGTGATTTTCCCCAGTAATGTTACATACCACGTTCCACATCACTGACTTTTCTCCTTTGTTTGTTCCCCTCTCCCCACAATATATATATAGTCCCTACATCCTTTCTGTGTTTTGAGACAAGAAAGAACAGATGGCCCTAGCTACAAGTCCGTGATGGATATTTGAAGCACAGATTAGAAAAAAAAATGAAGAAGGATCTCTGGTTCTGTTTAAAATGAGGCAGAGATGAACAGGATCTCAAACAGGAACAGATTATGCAACTGGAGGGTCACCAAAGAGAAAACCTGATGAGCAGCCAACTTGCTTAACACAAAGGAGGGTTTCATGAGAGACAGGGAGCACAAACTGCCTCTAGTGGGAAATCAAGGAGGAACTTTGAAGGAGCTTTTTCCATTGACTTGATTTTGACAGGATTAAGCCCCCCAAAATTATTGTGTTCCATTTCAGGGCTTTCCTTTGCAGTTTGCACTTCTGTGAGTTGGGAACTGCTTAAATGGTGCTGTAATGGACTTGAAGTCTCCTGTAGCCTTGCACTTATTGGACCCATCTTGTGCTGTCTTAGGTGCAATCGTTCATGCACAGAAATGGCAGCTTTTGTTCTCCCACACTTCAAAACAGAGGGAACATTTCACAAAATAGTTGATCCATATAGAGCAAAAAAGTGCATGTTCTTTGTAGTGTCATTTTAAATTTGACTTATCCCTGCAGCAGTGAGAGGGTTCATTCTACATGTGTATTGGCTTTGGGAAACTAAGTCATTTGGATCCCATTTTTAGTTTTTAGTTGATGGTGGAGCTTTGGGTTTGGGGGTTATTGAGGCTCCAACTGAGCCTCAATCGGATGATATAACTTTAATAAAGGGAAACACAGCCAAGCTACATGAGAGCATCATTAACACATCCATTATGTTCCTGAGACTTTAAAAAGACAACCCAGGAGACTTCACAAATTGGGAACATAGTTAACTTATTTAAAAGTTCCTTGCCTGTTTAACTATGCGTGTTTAACTAGAGTGCTGAGATTTGGGCTGTGTGAAAGGAGGGCTTTTTGCCCTCGGAAGTAACACCGAGCGCGAGTGAGAGGTGAACTCCCAGTCAAACTTCCCCTTGCTCATCAGCAAGCTGGCTAATTGCCTTTCCTCCTCATGCAGGCTCCCAGCACTGAAAACAATTTTTATCTATCTTGTGCGCTTGCAGGGATTACATAGAGTTGAAGCATATATTTTATGGTGATGAGGATCAGTTTTGCTCCTCAAGATTTTCTAAACGCTTAAAACGTTTGTCTTAAAGCCTATTTAGTGATACAAGGTCTGCTGTTTCATCCTGATAAAGTTCTTAGTCTATGGACTTAGGCTCTGCATTAAAGCCAAACAAGTAACAATGATTAGCAGTGTTTGTTTTATTATTAGTACCATGTGAGATAAAGGGAAAAATAAAAAAGAGTGTGAGCAATAAATAATGATTGCATTAGTTACACCTTGCTGTGGAGCTCTTGCAGGACAGATTGGGCATTAAATAAACTTTAGCAAAGCATGGTCAATTGAAGGAAAAATACTTTTCCAAAAGTTAGCACTGGACCCTGTCTCTGAGTGCCTTAGAGGTACAGGAATTAGGATTACAGGAATATGGAGTAAGGGATCTTTATTTATTGGAGATGACCCTGGTCGTAAAAGGTTGCAAGTGACAGACTTTGAAGACCCAACCTTTCAGTTAGTTACTTAGCACAGTTTAAGGAACAGCCTTTCAGGAGGAAAAAGCTGGCCCCTGGAGAATGCTGAACTCCAGTTTAATTGCACTTGTCTGGGAGCAACTGGAGCGGGGCGATGCGATGCAATATTATAGCTTTGCTTGTGTATCTGTTGCACTGGTGCTGTTCTGCAATTGCCAACAGGGAAGTGGACAGCCTAGTACTGACAGCCTAAGGGAACCAGACCTAGAAATGTTAAGGATATCCAGACACAGAAATATTAAGGATGTACAAAAGTTCAGACGTACACACACACTCTTCTTTCCATCACTTAATTCAGGAATATTAAAATACCAGATAAACTCAATTTTCACTGATTCGGTGTTGTCAGGTAGCATTGCTCTTGCAAAGCCACAGTCTGCTGAAGAGGAATTGGTAACTCGTGGTGAAGAGAGGCTGCCTCAGAAACATCTTTTCAGTAAAGGATTGGAAAGTTTCTGAGGGTTGTTCTTTGCCTCTGGGTCAGGAACACCATAATGTTTTGAAAACAGAAAAATTGTATCATAAACAGAAGTCTACTATTATAAATAAATGAAAAAAAAATCTGTTCTTCAAGCTGGGAAATCCTGCTCTAGGGCAAATCCAGTTATGGTGACAGTGCTTCGGAATAGACATGATCTGGCTGAAAAGAGGAAAGCGACAGTAAAGATCAAGTGTCTTACAGCATCATCAGGGAGAAATGATTGAAGGCTCTCTGCTCGTACAGTTTAGAGAAGACACAGACGAGACGTGGTAGAGGTCTCCTAGTACATAGAAATGTCTGGAGAGTGGAAAGAAATACGTTGTTATTTATGTCCATATGGACAAAAGATAATGGATTTAAATTGCTTAAAGAGGAATTCAAACTAAACATGCATTGGCTTTTTTAATTTTATGGATAATTGAGTGCTGGAATAGATTGCAATGGGTGTAGGATCTTGCCTTGGGCAGGGGAACTAACTGAGTTACCTCTCATGTTCCCTTTCAAACTCAATTTTCTATGATTATTTAATTTTATTACTATATGCATGCTTCTACCCTTTTGTAGAACACTACTTTAAAAAGGCTTTCAGCTATCCTTTGTTCTACTTGTTTTATAAAATACCTCTTTAATTCCAGGAGAAGTTTTCTTGCAAATGAGTGCAGACCTTTCTTTTTTGTTTCTACCACAAAATTTTCAGGTCTCAGAATGATTTTCTACAAGTCTTCAAACTTGGATGGCTACAAAATACGTTGTCTTTCTTGCTGTGGATTTTATCTTCCCAGAAGATAAGGTTTGAGTTAAACATTCATAGATCAGACGTCCACCTAGTGAATTTTAGTCATTTTTAAAATCTATTTTATTCAAGAACATATCTGCTAGCATAGATTTTCTTGTTACATATTAGAAAAACTTAGAGTGTTTATAAAATAGATCAATTTTTAAAAGGATGGCTTGACAATGAATTATGGGGTATAAAATGAAAGCCTTTTCCTTGAACAGGCATGAGGTGGAGAAGATCATTCTTACAACTTAGTGAATGTTTTACAATCTGCTTAAGGGAATACTTATGATTTCATCCTAACAATGCTGCTTTCTCAAATAGAGTCTAACTAATGGTCAATGTCTTTTGCACTATTTTGCATAAACTAATCTCTTTTTCAAATGTAATGCATAGATATTTTAGACTTTTTTATGTGGAAAAAAAACCCTCTTATCTCAAATAGAAGTTATTTTTTACCCTTTGACATGATAATTTTTTTTTTTTTTTTCTCTTTTGACCAAATGGTCAGATACATGTGCAGCTTATTAGTTGTTTAGTAGTTGATTATTTTGGGACTAAGGTATTTTTTCAGATGTTCTGTGTGAAGCATGAAACAGTCACTAATATTTTTTGTACCCCTGAATACCTTTATAAAAGTATAATGTAAAACAAAATAGAGTAGAAAGATTAAAAATGAAATTTTAATTTAAAAGTTACATAATATCTTTTAAACTTAGTGAATGTGGTTTTATTATTAAGTAGACGACCTCTTCTTCTTCCATACTAAGATCTCTAATGGACTTTCTGAACATAACGACTCCTAATTTTTTCAATTAGGTGTTTCAAATATAATTATTTTTTCATATAATTAAATATAAAATAAACACATGAACTATGTTATTACTTTTTCTCCACTAACTGATGAGCAATAGCAATTCAAGCCTTTGCCATATAAACTAGAAGGAATGCTTATTTATGAAGCCTAAACGCCTTCCTGGGACCACGTTACTCTTTTATAGAATCTACATCTAAGACAGCAGGATAGGACATTGATAGGACTTCTGTAAACACAGAATTTAATTTCTTCTTTGAAACTGGGACTTATAAATCATTCCTAACTGGATATAAGTGCTGTAATGGACCAGATTCTCACTCTTACACCAGAGTGTAAGTCAGGGATAACCCTCTCACATGAGCGGGGCAATATAATGCTTCACTTTATACTACAGATCAGGCTCAGTCATTTGAGAAGAACTTTGAAAGGATGACTTCAACATGCAACTTCTCTGTGGGAGAACGAAAACTGACAGAAAAATATGCTGTGCTTCATAAAATTAGATATTATACACATCTTTATATTTTTTACAGTCATTTGGACAGCACTTTACTCCTCTACAATTTCACAGGTGTCATTTACATAAACACGCACCTTAGTGATCTCTGAGAAGGCTGAAGGGGGCTTAGCTGCTTGCCTGGAGTCAGGCCCTCCTTGCTGCTATTCGGCAACAACATCTGCTGTGAAGTTTGTTTCTTGTGGGTCTTCTCAGAGCACCTTTGGGAAAGCATCAGGTGAATTTCACACCTCTTAGTGTCTAACCCATTTTTTTCACTGAGCTCATGATGAAAGAATCCATCTATAAATGTTCTGAGACCTTGATTTGTTAGAGTCAGCAGTTGAAGAGGATCAAAATTGGTTCTTGCTCAGTATTTCTTTACTCCCAGCTTCTTGTGAATGAAACAGCCTGCTATCAGAAAGTATATTATTTATTAACTGTACTCCACACATTAAGCAAGAAAAAGTAAGAAAGAATCGAATCTGAAGAAAGACCTCATAGCTATTTCCACTTGTCCTAAGGATTCGAAAGCAAATAGTACCCCCGCTGTCCTTGGAGGGTACTGCAAGGGAGCAGAGGAGAGGCAATGTGTTTAGTGCACAGCCAAACGTGAAATAGCCTTGGGACTTGCACATTTTCACCAACAGTGGCAGTGTCTCCTAAAAAAAGCTAAATCCAAGCCTGACAGGCAGACGGGAGACAAATACTGTGCGTAGTGTTGCTCATTCTGTGACTCCTCTAGCAATAGAATGGGAGTACCTTTCCCAAATATGTGATCTAGTGCCATATTAACTAGTTAGCAAAGAGAGACAAAGTCAAATCCAACCCGTAGGACCCATGTTATATTTTTCATTTTCCAGAAGGAAAAAAAAAATCATTATTTCTTCTCTAACAGAAGTTTTATAACAGTTTCTCATCCAGGTCTTGTTGGTAGCGATTATTCTCTTAAATCTGCGTTTCAAGATCTCGTGATTGTTTCCGGCATTTTCTGAGACAGTTCTTACATATGGGTACCACAGTTCAGTGGGGAGATGATAGTAGACCCTGGATTGTAGTACCATTACTTAATAAACTGTTTTCAACAAATGTTTCTTGGCCAAAGATAGCAAATGAAAGAGCTTCATTCTCACAGAGTTAGATGAGAAGACCAGTAGTTTTCCTGAACTCCCCAGAATGCCATGTGTGTATTGAGGCTAACCAAAAAGAACCTCTCTAACTGTAAATCTGCCTATTTTTCTGCTGATTGTATATTTTTAGATATTTAAATATTAATGTCTTTGACAAGTGCATTAGGACTCAAGTGATAAATCTAAAACACATATAGATGCTTATCTCAAACATTAAAGTTAGGCTGATGGCCCCTTGAGTATTGAGGATTGACCATATATACATTATTCATCCAGACAGTTACATGTCATTAAGTCCGAACTCAGTTTCATTTGACTTCCTTGTATGCTGTAGGCAACAAGACTGGGTATATATTGACCTTCACAAAGTATAATGCCGATCAATATGATATACTTTGAGGAGCTCTCACAAACTTGTGAGAAAAGGCTACCGTTCATGAGCTATGAGGCTAGTTCTACCATTTCACCTCTATTTACGCCTAATTTGGTTACGTCTGTTGTAAAACAGGCTTTTGTGCTTTGGAGGCCATCTATTTTGAAAGGATAGATTAAACAGTGTTTATTTTTCTCATGTTTCCTTCTTTGTTCATGATAATCCCTGTCGGCTTTCTGAAAATGCTTTGCCTACAGAAATCAGATCACGTTTCCTTGGTACCACTCAGCACTTTGTTCCTGCATCAATCTGGATATCTACTGCCTAGTCCCTAAATTGCCCCTGCAGGAGCAGCCACAGAACCAGGGCTGAGTCACCTGAACTTTCTGGCTCTGCTTTTTAACATGAGCGCATTCAGCAGTAAGTTCAGCATGGTGCCTTCTGCAGAAAGAGCAAATAAACACAGCAGGTATTATCTCCGATGGACTGCAACGCATTCAAGTGTCTCCATCTCAGCTTTGTGTGCATCTTGGCTGGACTGCAACGCATTCAGTTGTCTCCACCTCAGCTTTGTGTGCATCTTGGCGTGATATTAAAGGCTGCTAAATTGCAGATGTTTTATGGTCACCTGTGTCGCTGACCTGCCATGAAGGGGGCCGGTCAGGCTCACCAGGTTGCCCCAGAATAGCTCTGCGTACACTTCCTTGGCTGCCAGGTGCCCCTGCACTGTCACATCCTTGTTTTCTTTAGAAAATGACTACAAAGTTGAATGCGGTGGAAACAGAAAGGAAATCTAGGCTTATTTATAAGCTTGCAGGTTTAAACAAAGAGCTACAAAGGTTATAGTTCTTTGCATTTTGTACACTTTTAAAAAACTATTATGTATAAAGCTGACACAAGAAAAATTTGCCTGTCATTCACCTATGTATTACAAAGAGCAGGCTTCAGTCTTAGCATTCTGTCTCTAAATGAAATGTAGGTCCTGGCTCTGTTCTCAGCGAAGTGTGTAGGTGATTGATTTGCTAGCAACATCAAGAGGAGCAGGATTAGGCTGAAGTTCTCAACTGAAAATATATAAAAACTCTTTCTTTGAGTTTCTGACAGGTGCTCAGACGTTTCCACTAGATAAAGAATGCCTTTGGTTATAGGACCAGCAGTGTCAATGTGTTTTCCCAGCAAAATATTCTCATTTTGTTATTTACAGTTTCTGTTATAGTTTCAGCTAGAAATCTCTTCAAAAATGTGGTGCCAGAAATGCACATTATCAGTATGTGCCCCACAGAAATAAAAATCTAATTATACAACACAGAGGGTGGACACTAAAAATCAGAGGAGTGAATCTTCTGTAATCTTCTACCACTGATTAATAACAGTAGAAACAGAATCTGAAAATTCAAGCCTGCCCCTTTTGAGTACCAGCGTCGCAGCTAATCCTGCTACCAGTTACTCTAGCCGTGTTGATTCCTTCCATCCTAATGTCTAAACTCTACAGTAAACTTCCATTTCTTTTCATAACACCATTTTTGTTTTGTTTTTTTGTCTGTGCCCTTCCCTTTTAGCCCTGGGCTCAAAAGGGTATTAATCTCTATTAATTGTTCTGCAGCCTAAGTCCTGATTCTCACTACCAAGGAGTTCACTTAGATGGCGAAGGGTCCTCTCTCTGTAGAAGATCTTTGCAAGAATCAATCAAGTGCCAAAGTACAGGCAATAATGAAGGAATCATTTCAGAATTTTTTTCAAATTTTTTTCCTCATCTTCTTCCAATTATAACTCACATGTTACTGAGGAGTCTCAGCTGAAAAAATTGCACATTTAGGAAAAGCTGTATTTTTTTATTATTTTTAGTCAGAACTGCTACAAAAACAGACTGCCTGTCTTTAACAGGAGGGGCTTTGGACCCTCTGGACCTTTGAAGATGTGTCCTTTATACAAGTCAGTCATTTTACTGAGTTATCTTCAAACGAAACTGCTGAGTAAGTGTAATTTAATAACTATAACAAGATTAGAGGGGATCTTATGAACATTGTGATAGATGCATAGGGGCAACCTAAGATGACTGAGCAAGGAACGTGCATATCAGATCACTAAATGCTTCTGCTGGTATGATTTGGGATTAGAAACAAACCTATGGACCTTTTCCATGGGTAGATGGTTCATTGGCCTTCAGGCCATAAACTGTGACCACTGCTCCTAAGTGACTACCGTCCATTATGTCACAGTCTGCATGGGACTCTTATCATGTGAATAATATTCCAGTTAAATATGATATAAATCATGTTTTAAAAGTCCCTGAATACCAATTTATGTGACATATTGCAAAGGCTCCAAAAGAGCCTCTCTCTGAATCGTTGCAGTCAATTGGACTCTTAAGTGATGTAGTAAGGGGTTGAGAATCTGAGAGTTAAACTGCTCCCAATTAGGCTGTAAAAGATTTTTTTATAAATGAGAAACACACCAGTGACTGAAGCCAGCACAGAAACAGAACACTACTGTTTCATCTACAGGACTAAAATGGGAGGGCAAAGTGCTATGTCAAGAATAGTAACTTTATACTTATGCTTATGAGTCCAAATAAGCCATTATGTTATTTAAAATCAACTCAAATGATTATGGTTAAATTGGGTAAGGGCATGAAAACCCACTCCTCCTGCAAATGATCAAAACTGAAAAAACTACATCCAAACTTTGTGTTTCTCGGGGCCACCCTGTAAGTCCCCGTTAGTCTTCAACTACCACAACCCTTTGGACTCTGAATAAATGTGGAAGTTGCCTGAACGACTTCAGCAAACACTGTGTGTCTCTACATGTTTGTTTGCGGTCGTTGCTATCAACAGTTAACTGCTGAAGCCCTTTTACTTTAAATTTTAACATTACTACGTTGCTTTGGACCAGACCCAGGTGTACGAGTTCAAAGTGCTTTGAAGAAGAGGGAAGGTGTCTGAGCTCCAAGATGTGCCCTGCAGGAGAGACAAAAATAATCCTAGAGACACAGCTGAACCTCAGGCTCAGGGACCAGGACAGCGACAGCCACAAAGCGTGGAAAGAAACGGCTTAAGTAAATTGGAGCTCTGCTCTGTGGACTCCCGTCTGCAGTGGGAGTGTGTTATGCATTGTCCTGTACACATCTTCCTGCTTAGTTTTAGCTGAAAAGGATCCAGGGCTGCTCTGTGATGTGAACCAGAGCCTGCCAGGTGAGTCAGGTTGGAAGATTAGCTCCAGAAGTGCATATCGGACCTGAAGGAAAACGCTCCTCAGCTGCGTAAAATTAATCACCCGGTTCAAACGTTAGTGGCACGGAGATACAGGAACGCACGGACCGCAGACTTTCCAAACCCGGACTCAAAAGGATGATCCAGCTAGACACGGAGCTGAAGAGTGGGTGGAAGGCAGGACTCCATCCCCACATCCCAAGGCACTGCTGAAGAGCCTAGTCGATGTTTCGTGCTCTGTCTGGAATCACAATCCATACGGCACTGCGCTCCCTGCGCTCTCCTAGTGTCTGCCTGCTGCATTTCTAACAGCCTTGCTCCTGTTCTCATGGACTCCACTGGCAGTTTTTTTTCCCAAAGGTGGTTCAAATTCTCATGACCTCGTGGAATTTAGTCCATTAATGATTTTATAGTGCTACACAGAAGCAATGAATCTATGGGCTGTTTTAGATTTACAGGAAAAGCAAAATTAGAGCTTGTATCTCTCCTAAATTAAAAATAACCCCATTAAAAAAATAACAACTTGGTTACACAAAAATGCAGTATTTCTGAAGAAACTTCTTTGAGAAGGGTCACTCATGTAAAAGGTCAGACTGAACAAAGCAGAATTGTAACTAGACTGGACTTTTTTCTCCCTTTTTGAGCGACATGAAACTGAATTCTGCTGTTTGAATTAATCCTTGTTTTAGCTTCTTCATTTCACTGTCTGATACAAATCTTCAATTGTCCAATTTTAGCGCTGTTGGTAACCCATGTTTTCTAACTTTTGAAACCTCTTTCTGTATCTCTGACTATATATAATTCTCCAAGACAAGGTTTGTTTTCTTTTGAAAACCGTTTTTTCCCGTCATGCCTCATTGTCTTTGACTCTGATAGAGCCAAGAACTGCTCACCTAGCACCTGTGTTTTGTAACTGGGCTCTTACAGGTAAATGGTCCTATTCAAAAAAATAAACAAAGCAAAAGCTGCCAAAATGTTTATCCCTTTCTCTCTCTCTCAAAAAAAAAAAAAAAAAAAAAGAGCTGCAATCTCCTATAACCTATATTAAATGTCATCTGAAAAAATTTCCACTAGCCTCTACTATATCTGAGATCCTGTATGGTCACTTAAATATTCATAATATCATCCTGGCAGCAAATAGATGTATTACCATCCTACTATTGCTTTTGTCCAGGTCGAGCAGTGCCTTTGTCCTTGCAATGGATTTGATTTCTTCGTGTTCAAGACAAAGCTAATATCGCACGTATGTTCAGAATGACTTTTTCTCAGAGCAGCCCCTGTGAAATGCATTGACTGTCTCCCATTTTTTATTTCGGACTACAGATGTTTTGTTTATGTTTCCTCAGTGCTCCAGGAGAAGTGGAATTAGTGGGTGTTGATACCCTCGGCCTGCGCCTAGGTGGCTTGTAGGGCCCGTGTGAATTGCAACAGCTTTCTGTGGCAGCGGGTGCTGAAGATCTGCGGTTTTCCAGACTTGAGAGCTGGGAAGTCTCAGTTGGAACAGGCACTGACAGATCGAAAGGATGTGCAAGGATGCTTCATTTGCTTTGATGCACCAAACTTTTGGGCAGTTTTCTGATGCACAGAATCATGTTAAAAAGTACAGGTGGCAAGCTTGCGGTTACGTGTGGCGACGGCCGGCACCTGCAAGGGTCCTGAGGTTTAGCATCCTTCCCCTGCCTGCTGGAACTGGGAGATTGCTGACCTACAGAGCTATGATAAAAGTTTAGATAGCTTTCATTATGAAGAGATTTTTAAATTGTAGATTAGACGTTTACATAAGCATATATTTTATTCAGTTAGGTGTCTGTGTCTGATTTCTTTTACATTTGAAAAATGAGGCTGAGAATGTTTCTTGGAGCAGCAGAGATGATTATTGTTTATTAAAATATTCAAATATGGGATAAACCCCCTTTATTTCACACTGAGATCTGGGAAAACTGCCAAGCAGAAGAGAAAGTAAAAGCACAAAGCCTGAAATTTCCACAGAGCGCTGAAAAATGCAACAGGTTCCCAGATTTTGAGTAGTAGAAAACAGAAATTCCCCAAGGGGAATGTTTTTCAGAACTAATCTTTATGGCAGAATAATGTAGTGGAGGTGATCTAAAATTCTACATTCTTGATTACAACATGGATAACAATGCTGTTAGAAACTGTTATTAAGATAGCATTTTACAATATGTTTGGAAGCAGATATTGTTATTTCCATACTAGGCATTTAATGCTTTGTTTCCTCGTGACTTTAAAGTAAAAATGCACTTAAGATATGAGTAGTTTGCCAGGACTCCCCACAAAGGTCCTCGCAAAAATCCTTGCAACGCACCACAAGAGGGTGCGAGTAGCCTGCGCTGGGACCCTGAGCTCAGAAATGCCTACTTTTTGTGAATGGCATTAGCAGAGAGACATATCGCTGGAATATCTCCTAGGACAGAGCAGACTGCAGTGACCAAGGTGCAGGAAAATTAATCAAATTGCAGGGGCAAAACCTCAGCTTGTGCAAACCGCTATCGTTGCCTTTTGCTGTGGAGGAAAAGCCAGTTAATGCAAGCAATACCAGAGTGGGAGAAGGAAGGAGCTCCTTGCGAGAGGAGCTCTATTTTGGGATTTTTGTAATCCAAACTATTATAAAGAAGCTGTGGGAAGAACCCTGGAGTTTAGCAAGTCGCTGGGAATAGAAAAATGCCTTGACCAGACTCCATTTCTGGGTCATTTTCTTACTGGGGGAAGTTCCTAACTGATGTGTAAACACATTTAGGAAGTAAATTTTGACATGCAATAAAAAAAGAGAAACAGCCTGTGGCAAAAGAGCCGAAGGTAAGATTGTAATGGGAAAAAGTGATCCGTGCTCAGGAGTTCAGGAGTTTCTCCACTGCTCCGCAGTTGTTTCCTGGTTCCACGGTGGTTCCACGCCAGGGCCGGAGCTGGCACGGAGCTGCGAGGCGCTGCTTGAGCGGCGTGGGTGTGCTCCTCTCCAGCTCTGTGCCCACAGGGCAGCCTTCAAGGGCTACCACGCTTTGTGCCACGCTGGATATTGTGCGTCTGCTTTTCTGATGTTGCAGAAAACTAACTTAGAAATATATATTGTTACCTTTCTGGGTTTTTTTAAGTGCTTGACTTGTTAAATTGGAGACAGTTCTTCTACTTGATAAACACATTGCTTTCTCATGGCACCTTTTAGTTATAGTTTTATATAGTTTTATACCAGCTATATTTCAAAGTTTGTTAAAAATGGGGCAAATGAAACCAAAAATCTCAAATGATTTCCAGGGTAGCCAGGGATAGAACATAGCCATTAGCTCTCCTGTGCCCTCCTCTCCCCAAAAGAACAGTCAGTATTCCTTCCCAGCTTTTAATGCATATATGTTTCAAGCAAATTTTGCAAAGCAACAACTTTCTAGGTATCTGGTCTACAGAAGGAGGTTTCTCTTTGCAGTCTCAAATTCTCCAGGACGTGATTTTGTAAAAGATTCTGTAAATAAGTAATCCAATAGTGTAATCTGATGATAAGTAAAGAGTAAATCCAAAGCAGATAGTAAAGACTGATAGACAGTCTAATAGAAATACTGAAAACCCTAGTTTTAATGAGAAAAAAAAAATCTTTCTTTAGTATTGTCTATCTGTGAATGTAAAACCCAGAGTCTTGTGCAAGTGCTTAATGTGGCATGCTTGGAAGGAAGGAATTTTAATCCAGGCAGAAAACCAACTATTTAAGTGCTCTGAATTTAGTTATATTGGAGTGATTAAAATGTCACTTAAGAAAACAAAAAGAGAAGTTAATAATTTCTAGGGCTTTGGGAAGTGCCTACACATGGCCTACAGCTGCTCTACCTGAAGCTGTCATGTCGTCTGATGAGAAGTCCTGCTGTGTAGTTTGCTCAATAAATACATGGAAGGAAAGATTTTCCTTGCAGCCAAGGCTCCAAGGAAAAGTTTGAAAAATGAAGAAACTCTATAATGAGGATTCAGAAACTGGTAGTATATTTTGGTTTATTTTGGTAGTATCTTTTGAACTAACTCAGCACTTGATTGCGCTGTCGAAGATTCTGCATTAAACAAACATTGAATCCCTTGTGTTAAGACTTGGTGATGGTCACTTGATTATTTAAGGAAATAGATATACTGCAACTGCATGGCACTAAAATTGCAATCTGATTATTATAATACTGTTAAATACATTATAAGGGCATTTTCAAATAAATGCTATATATATATATTTTTTTTTCAGACTAAGGAGATATTATCCTGCAAGATGTGATCTAACCCAAGACATTCACTGCTGCATGTAAATGTATGAGTAATGAACTTGCAGCATTTGGAAGTTTTACAAATAGTTGTAAATATAATTCTTAAGTTTTTAGGTATCTTTTATCTCAAACATTGAACTTTTAGTGCATATCTACCGGCACTGTTAATTTTTGACATAATATTTGCTTTTCTTCGATTCAGACTTATATTTCAATAATAGTCTTTTTGTGATACTCCAGAATTTCCCCAGATCTTGCAGAGTGTTGGTATTCTGCATATGGACAAATGCATAACTCTGTATGTGCTTTCCACTAAATTACTCATAATATTAGACATCTGGAAAATGTTTACTGATTGAAGAAATACAGGTTAGGACTACACACATAACCACAAAAAATGCACAATCTTACCTGTGGAAATATAGACAATGATGGTGCAGTTCCATTTCCAAGCATGTTCCAGGTGTGCAGCACAGTTTTAATTGCCATTAAAGCACATGACAATGACATAATAAGACTGCTCACTTAGAGTTTCATAGTAGAAAATGTTACATTCACCATAGTGTTTTTATTTTGTTGCATATAGTGAGACCTTTCATATTGTCCAGTCACAATATGTAGCTGTGTATATGCACACAGTACTCAATATTTATGTATTTTGAAGTATCGAGTTGTCCTTCCACTATTAACAAAGAACAGGACTGTTTTGGGGTGACGAGCTAAGCCCCAGACCTGCAGCAAGCCTGAGGGCAGACATACGATGCGGAGCTGGATGAATAGTCCCTCCATTTGTGTGACCTGGCTACGAGTTTACACTCGCACCCCGCTGCTCAACTGATGCACCTTTGTGCTTTGTCCTTACATGCTTCATTCCCATATATCTGAGAATGCAACTTGCTAACGCTTCCCCGGTTCTTCTTTTAACTCAGCGTGGCAATAAATTTGAGGTAATTTCTCTAGCAAACATGCTTCTGC
>VZSV01000022.1:5713374-5735705 GCA_013398735.1 Nothocercus julius | reverse complement strand
ATATATATATATATATATTTAATTCTATGGCCTCATTTTCCTGATGGAGATTTTAATACTGGGAGAAAATTCTTTGGCACCCAGGCATATAATTTCTTACTGATAAAGCTTGAAAAAGTAATTCAAAGTGTGAGAGTAAAAGAAAAAGCAGTCTGAGTGATTTGGATGACTGAATTTAGATAAGCAAGATACCTAGAAACAATGAATTCTGGCAAATTTACAGAAGGAATCTCTCTATGGAAACAATGATAAGAGTTGGACAAAAAATGGGTGCCTTTGGTGAGTAAACAGCTCTGGGTGCCCTGCGATGGGGGAAGGTAAAGTATGTTTTTAGAGATATAAGCAGGTTAATAATACAGTGATTGGGAAGCTCTGGTGTTGATCTCAATGTTTGAAGAAGGCCATTGATAAATGAGTAAAATCATAAGAATTACTAAAGAATTAGAGAATGTGCTTTACAATAACAAATTTAAGGTCAGTCTACATATGAATATGTGAATCTTAATTATAAATATGAATAAAACAGACTTAAAGACAATATGCACAGAGCGGTGAAAGCTGCTTGTAGCAGCCCACATTTTGGTCACTTGCAGCAGATGAAACCCCATAGGCTGCACAGTGCCAACGTGCTCAACAGCTCCGCAATGCTCTCAGCGCCCTGCCAGGAGCTCCCTGATCCCCAAAGAGCAGCTTGGGACGGGCTGCGGGGCCTGCGCTCCTCGGAGCAGCCCATGCCTGGCGCCCTTCCCTCGCTCCTGCTTCATTTATACCGGCGGAGCTCGGAGGTGGCCACTTGGGATGACAGCTTGATACAATTATGAAGAAGGGCCTGCCTCCCGTTTTAAAATTAACATGGGCTCTATCTCTGCTTTGGAATTCATTTTCTAGCTTGGTAATTTCTTAGGGTCTCTGAAAGGGGAAAATACTTTATACAAAGAAGATTAATTTGGGAAAGGAAGTAATCTCAGAGACATTTTCCATGTAATTCAGAACCTTTGCTAAAATTTAAAGCCTGCTTTGAATGAAGCAAAGACGTTATACTAGCTCCTCAATGGTTATTTGGCACAAAGATGCAGCTCAGGAGACAGGTCATATATGCGTTATGATTAAAGGAATAAGCTTTGGGGAGTCTCAAAAGGCCCAAATGGACTGATTAAATATGTAGGAATAGAATTTTGAAATGAGCAAATAGAAAATGAAGAAGTGCTTCATGAAAAAGTTTGACTTTTGGCTTTCCCATTTGAAAAAAATAAAATCTTTATCCCGTAGTCTCCTCTGTATGGGGATTGCTTTATCCAGTATTTAACTGGCTGGGCTACACGCACAGTGAAATGATGGGATCCACTAAGGCCTAGTTCTGTTCTGTCTGCTTCATGACAAAAGTGTTCGTGAAAACCAAAGCAGTTTCATAGGCACAAGGCAGATGGTAAAAAGCTTCAGGTCTCTGAATTTAGAATTGTTCTCAAAAAGGATCCAATCTTCCCTGAGACTAGTAGGAATTTAGAGCACTCCTCAATTTGTTGTATGCTCTCAGGACTAGACAATTCACTACAGTGCTTTATTAAGCCCATTTTTCTTTGTGAGTGATGCAATAAAACATCAATTTCTGAATCTTTTAAAATCATAAACAGATAGGTGTGGTATGAGACAATGTGATAAAATTTGCTACAAGATACTATTGTCCCACCTTTAAAGAAGGGTAGTATGAAAGCCTGCCAAGAGAAGCTGCATTATAATGTACTTGGTGGTATTCTTTGCATTTAGTGTGTATGAATATTCACTGAGTCTAGAGAGTATGTTGACCATGAGGATGCTTCCTTAGGAAACATCTGGTGCTAACTGCTGCTGGAAACCATTTTCTAGAGCAGATGGACTGTTGGTCCAGTACAATGATGTCTTGTACTGGACCAACAGAAGACAAGTGAAAATAAGCGTTACAAAATCTCTAGTTCGTACTCACATGTATGTTGCCCCAGTGACGGCTGTGGTGCCCTGGGGATCCCTCTCGTCCCCTTGCAGTATCTGTTACGGTCTCCCCTGAGTTCTCCTGCGCATGCATTTAGTCTTCTCTGTGAACACAAATTCAACTACCATCTCTTTGTGGAGAACCTAGGGGTGTAAATACCCATATGCAGTGCGTAAGCGTGCATGCCCGTACAGCCAAGGGCATGTGGTGCCTCAGGCTTGCACAAATATGACTTATTTGTCTATCATGACTAAAGCGGGGCTCTCAGTCCTGCTCTTGGGATCTTATCAGTGTGTGCGAGTATCTGCAGGAAGGGTGTCAAGAGGACGGGGCAGACTCTTTTCAGTGGTGCCCAGTGACAGGACAAACTGAAACACAGGAAGGTCCCTTTGAACCTAAGGAAAAACTTCTTTCCTATGAGGGTGACAGAGCCCTGGAAGAGGCTGCCCAGAGGGGATGTGCACTCCCCTTGGAGACATTCCAAATGGGAGCAAGGAAGAACTTCACAAGAAATTACCACCTTTTGGGCCCATTTTGCAATTCAGTAGATTTAGTTTATATGCACAACTTTGGCTCATGTGCTCTTTTATCGTAATGCATGTTCGGCTTGTGCATTTGAGTGTTTGGTCTGTTTGACTATAATTTTTTTTTTCCCCTAGGAATTTTTGATACTTCTCTTTTTGCCACTAGTGACCATATAACCAACATTCCAACTTTTCAGCAAATTAGCACGGGGCCAAACAAAAATCTTCTTTAATTTGTTATCTTTTTCAGCCTCCCATTTCACAATTGATTCTTAACTTTTTAACAGTCCATTTAATGGTTTGCACTATACTTGAGATTGAATGTTTGCAAATTGTATTCTCTAATAATTCTGTTTCTAGTTAGCAAGAATAATAATCCAGAACCCATATGTAATTTTATTTCCAGCACATATATATATATATATATCAAATCCATATCGTGTTTGGAGCAAAGATCTAAAGTGGAAGGATTGCATCATTACATCTTCGGTCTGACAATTTCTGGCCTATGAGTATATTTTGTAGATAATATCAGTGTACAAATCAATATCAATACATATCATTATCAATACAAATGACACATGTTCGTGTATAAATTATGCATAATTCCTGGCCCTGATCTTTGCTCTATCTGTAAAGATTTCTGTCTTCTTACAAAATATGTGCAGTGACATTGAAGGTAGGATTCAGTTCTCCTAGTGTTATGCCTAGCTCTGAAATTGTCCTCTAGTTTTCCAAGATCAGAGGAAAGAAGAAACTCATGTAACTATTTTAAGTATCTACATTAAGACAGACTATATTATGTCTAGAAGTACCTTCTTGCATAAATGCCTAGTTTTAGACAAATAAATTTTATTCTGAAAGTCTGGCATTTTCAGCAGTAGAAAAGGTATTTTGTGAAGCATTAACAGGCTTTATATATATATATACTTTTTTTTTTTTTTATTCAACTTGCATATAAGTAGGAACAACTTTTTCTCTGTATGATTTGAGTTTTGCTTGTAGTTCAGCTGCATATTTCTTCAGACCTGCTAATGTAACTTCAGGTATCACATAGACTGTGCATAAGTGACCAGTTTCTAAGATAATTTGCTAGAACAGCAGCCACTGGATGTAGCTGTCAGTGAACAGTGCACATGAATAATAAAATCTGTTTCTTTATTTGATCATTTCTATGCAAAGTGTAATTATAGTAATTGTCACTGTGTAGAACACACACAATTTTTTCCTCTTTTAAGCACAACCTGTTCTTTTCTGCAGGTTTTTGCAGAAAGGTTTTGCAGCCTGCAAATACTGTAGCTGTGTGTCAAGTCAGGACGCTGCTTATAATTCTTTACTTCCATGACATGTAAAATCCCTCAGTGCTACTAAGTTTCATTTATAGGATCTTTTAAAGCAGTGTTTTCTTCAGCTAGGGCTCTGTGATCATTACAGGCCTGTCTTGAATGAGAGATCCTATAGTTCCTCCAAAACTGCATGTTGTGCTCAACAGCTTCAAATTGGATGTAACAGAGGTCTTGCCCCAGAAGTTTCCTCTTGCTGGGTGATTGTATAAAATTGACACCTCTCAGGAATTCTGTCTTTCTGAATAAGCAACATTACTTTTTTTTTTGGCACAAAAACAAACCTGTCTGCGTAGGTACTGGAGACGGGAAAACAGAGGAAGAGCAAGTGCAACTTTAATGGAAAGAATAGATGCTGATTTTAGAAATGAAGAAGAAAGTCCTTCTTAATCTTTTATTCTTCTTCATATACAAAGGAAAAGTCTCCTCCAATGGAACTTTAATGTAGATATTTGTGCAGAGTGCGCAGTATAAGCTCCTGAAAGGACTTTCAAGGCTGAGGAAAGTCAGGAGGACTACTGGTGGCCCCTGGGTAGGGGCCTCCACTGGGTTTCTTGCATCAGGTCCCTCTTCAACCAATATTATCAGAAAAACTCCAGATAATAGTCTATTCCCACACTGGAACTTCATAAATATTTGAGGGGAAATATAAATGAGAGATTTCTCTCCGTTGGTGACAAGAAACTTCCAAATGACATTTAATCAATGTTCAGACTCCTTGATTTCAGGTACTATATCACACTTCTTGAAGGATCGTTTCAAATATTAAATTGCTGAAGTCACTGTGAGTTGCAGTTTCTTGTATGAGGTTTTCATTTGGACCTTCCTGTCCTCCTACATTTCTACTCTTTAATTTTCTCTTGTTATTTTATGTATATTATCAGATTACTTAAGAAATAATGCACATTCCAATACCAGTCCCAAAGTTACATGGCCTAATTCTGAAGCCTCTGAATTTACTCTCTCTTTGATTCCATTAGGCACATCTGCCATTAAGGAAGGGAGACATGTCTTGCCAAGATTTGTTTAAAGGAATATAAATGCTAGTGATAAATAAATAAATAACTTGGAATTTGTTTGCCCTGAAAGTAACTTTGTTCACCAACTGCTTTCCCGCCTTGCCACAACAGAATGGAGTAGATCAAAGTATTTGATCTCTAATAATGCTGAGCAAGATGGAGCTACCATTACACTGTTCAGTATAAGGATGAGAAATACAGTCAGTATTTTGTTGTTGTTGTCATGTTTTCTGACCTGTTCTATTGTATACCTTGATTATGTTGGCATTTTAGCTCACACTATGTTATTATCTGAGGCATGGGAGCAATGTACTGATTATTTGACATAACAAAGGGCACTGTACTGTTATCAAAGCAAACTAAGAAAAACTTTATTAGAAACTTAGATTGTAGCAGAGAGGAAGGAGGATATTAGGATGGCTACCAATCCTGCCTTTTCATTAATAGTTTCCTTCTTAACTAACTCTACTGTCAAGGTGCTTTTCTGGTTATGCTTTAAGCTTCTAGATCTTCCTGCGTTCCCCAAGTGGCTGCTGACTTCTGCATGGTGTGTGAAAGGCACCTGTGGGTCTTCAGCTCTCCTGTGTCTTCCCAACTGACTGTATTTTGTAGGCTGAGAAAGCTTCCCATGGTAGCCAAGGATCTCTGACTAGACTGTGATTGAGAAGCAGGTTTCTTCCTAGAGCAGATAGCATGCAATTTAATAACATTTCAGGCTGTAAGAGCACCTTGAACTTATATAGTATATTAAAGAATTGGAAAATACAAGCTACCTTCTTTAACACATTTTCTCCTGTCCTTTATGTTCGGGTTGTGCAATGTGACTCATGGAGTTATGTTTCCGTATGAACTGGGCATCTTACAGTTTCATCGGGTGCCCAATACGATCCAAACTCAGCGCTGCAGTGATTAACAGAGTTAAATAGTCACAGCTCCTGTGGAAGCCAGTGGTCTCTGGACAAGATGTAAGGCTTTCAAAATGAGCTTAGCCGTTCCAAGGGCTCAGTCAGCAGAACATGATTTTTAGATTTCACATGCGTGATATTCAAAGCTAAAATGAAGGAAATTGTGTACTAAAAATAGCCCATGACTAACATTGCAGCTGTATTAGTGCTGTTCTCTCTGACCAACCTCAATCTACTGTTTCAATAATTTCCCTGTTACATGGCTTCTGTAGACAGGAATAGGAAAGAAAGAAATATGTTCACTGAAGTGGGAAGGAATATAGGATATCTTTTCTTGTTAGTTTTATTAGATGTTATATGTATTACTGAAAAAGCCTCCAGGGGACACCTGATGTGGAATTTTCAGTTCCTTAATATCCTGCCGCAGGGTCCCTGGGCTTTCCTGTCCCTCGACAGGAAAGTGCTTGTCACAAAGGGCACATGGTCATCAGAACTGTGCGTTTTCTTTGTCCTGAAGGAGCAGGAGACTTATCCCTTTGAGCAACACCTCTTTATCAAGGCAGGTGAGCATCAGTTCCCACTCTGATTTTCTGCATAATCAGAACAAACTGGGCTATTGTGGAAGGGGAAATACAGAGATGGGCCCTTTTGGAGAGTAGGAGCTAGTGGCAATGAGCACCTGCAGCCGCCCCTTTCTTGTGTAGGCAAGATCCCTTTAGCTGTCTTCCTTTTCATGGCCCCTTTGTGGACTTGGGACATGTTTTTCCTTCTACAAAGGAGCAGAAGGAGCCCTTAAAGGTCTTAAAGAGCTCAGTCTTGTTCCCCTGTGTTTTCTGTGTTCAATCTGCCTCCTTCCTTGGGATAAGCCCCCCAGAGCAGTCCTCAGCATCCTGATGTTGCCCTCCTAGTGCCTCCTCTCTTCCCATCAGCTCAGCAACAAGAGAGGAGAAAAGGGAGGAGTAAGCTGAAATCCATAGCACAAGAACAGGAATGAGTGCCATAGTGGGGAAGACTGCTTGAAAGGATGGACTGGCAAGGGTTTGTGTAGGGAAGGATTACTGAATTTCCTAGTTAATGGGGAAGGACAGAGACACTTGATATTTCTCTGTAGGATTTTTATGCACAGTTACAAATCCTATAAATCTGCTTCTCAGTATTTATATCCTTTGCTCACCTCTGTCTTCTCACTTGCCCTGCCCTGTTCACTCCCTCTCCTTTTTTGTGTGCCAGGTTCTATAGAAGAGCAGTCTCTCTCGAAGGTTTGCAGAGGTTCTTGTCCCTCAAGTGTGAGACCCCTGGATTTAAATCCGGGCTAGGTTTCTGTTTCTTTCTTTTCAAAAACTTCTCCATGATTAAAAAATCTCATTTACAATTAGTAACTTTGCTGCTGGCACACCGCTTGAATTCCCATTCTCCATCTAAAACAGTCAGTTACGCTGTCAGTTACCACTTTTCAGACAAAATGGCAGCAGTTCAATTTCTTCAGGTCTGGGGAATACGCAATAGCTGTAATTACTGGCTGCAAGTGTTTACACCAGCCAAAGAACTATTAGCCTCCTTTAATTGCTGGTAGCAACTCAGTTTCCCCACAGCAGACAATTAATACAGTCTGTTCTCACCCACAGCAGCCTGTGAACCCCTTTGAACTCTTTCGTGGCCCCTTAGGGGCCATGCTGGACAAACACAGATTGAAAGAAGGCAAAGTGGTACTGTAGAATAGAGAAAGAAATTTTTCTACAGTGTGGTCATACAAGCAATGGGGTTGCACAAATTCCTGCAGCCCTCTACGCATTTTCAGCAACTAGAATTAGGACAGACCAAATAAGAACTTCAAACTCTTCTTCCTAGGTGTGTGTGGAGGTGCCAAGACCATGTGGAAATGTGTCAAAGCTGCTTTATCTTCATCTGTCATGCTAAGGCCAGCAATGATCTTATCTCTATGATACCTTGTGGTAAACTATACTGCATTGCTTATTTGCTTTTTTTCTTCTCTTGACTGCATTGGCAGGACTGGAAACTTTCCGAGTTGTGACAAAAAGTTCTGATGTAATTCAGGTATCATTGGGCCACCACTGGGGACAGATGGTACAGATGAAAGTTCTGGTGCCATCAATAAATATTTAACTATATGGTTGGAGAGTGAAATTAAGTTGGCTTTAGTGAGCTGTATGCACCCTGTCCTCTTAACATCTCAGCGTGAGCAGCATATTAAGCTCCACCACTTCTCTCTCAAATGATGAAATACTTCTGTTCAACTGTGTGGCTGACATTTCTACTTGGAGTAGGGCACAAAATAGAATGTTTCCTTTCGTGATCTGTTTTATTCTAAGAGCCAGTGTTCTGCTGCCATTATTTCTCATTCTTTGATGCCATTTCAGTGGGTGATGGATGTAATGGGGGTATATTGTGGGGTTTTATGGCCATTTGGTGAATAGCTTCTAATTCCCAGGCCAATTTTGAAGTCAGCTTAGATTGCTGGGACATTTTTAAAGTAATGGATAGAAACTTAAAACAACAAATCACAGTTCTTTTATACTTCTCCTCTCAGATGCAGAAGCTGTTCTCCATGCCTTAGTTTAAGTCTTTCATAACAACATGATGTAGGTGTGGAAGTGACTTGATCTCTTACTGCTTTCCATATCACTGTCTAGCTTTCCATCTGGAGAAAATATTTAGTAATAAATTTTCAAAAACCGTAGTGGAATGTTTCCCGTGATCCCCTTCTTCAGGTCACAGAACTCAAAGATGGCCTGCTCAGGCTGAAGGGTCCTGGTGCTGCTATCAGAAAAACTCATCTGAGCCAGCAAAGGGCCAAGGTCTCTTGGCTACCCTCAAGGAGAAGCATTTGTTTTTCCAGTGAGTCTATAAGGAATTATTGGCCCAGACTTGAGAATCTGGCAGGGAGGATTTCTGTACCCTGGATAAATGTCAAAACATAAGCAAATCCCCACACAACATACTGTAGATTCCTGGTTACCATTGCTTGCTGCTACTGAAACTCATTTTGTTTCACTAAGAGCTAGAAATGCTCCCAGTGCTAATCCAATACCTCCTCCCTCACAACACATATCCCCTCTGGGACTAAAGGCAACTATTTGCTTTGTCTCTCAGTACAAAGAGACCACTTCCCAAAGACTTGAGCTATCCCTCTAGACCCTTTCATGGAACAGTCTGTGTGACAGATCCTGAGTGGGAGAAAACTGCTGTGCAAATGGATTTTGAAAGGCACATTTGTATTCGGCTATGAAATCCCTGCTTAATGCTAATGTATAGGAGCTGCTGTGCTGCAATTTAGTTGCAGGAATATACTTGAGCTTCTGAGGAGAAACTCACTCATATAGCTAGCACTGTGATGGATGAAGCTTTTGTGAGCTTTCCCATCCCACCTGCTGAAGTAAAAGGAGGTAACTAGCCTTTTTTCTCTCAGAGCAGATCGTCCTCATCCCTAAATCAAAATTTCCAAAATTTAAGGTTTGCTTAAAGCTTATGAATATAAGAATCCCCTTCATGCTTCTGAATACAGAATCCCCCTAGTTTGAATTGAAAAAAGATGATATCTATGTATGTGACAAGCAAAACCTCCTCTCTCTAAATCTGAAGTGTATGCTCAACTTCATGCACTCATCTTTTTTATTTTTTTGTTTTTTTTGGAAAAGAGAACCAAGGCTTTGCAGAACAACAAAAATTCTTCTGGTACTCATGGAGGATGGGTGACTGGGGGGAGAAAGGCAGTTTTGGGGCAGCAGCAACGCACTGGTGCTGTTCCTTGGAGCCCAGCACAGCTTGGCCTGTGGTTTAGACCTGGAGCCTGTCCTTACTGGAGTTTGGGGTCCCGGGAAGCTGAGCACTGTGGGAGCTCTCAGGTAGCAACAGTCAGGTGGAAAATTAGTATGATGCTTTAGTATGGGCACTGGAAAGAAGAGGCAAGTTTTTAGAAGATTTCCCATGTAACAGCCTGCAAATAAACTCCATTGAACAGGTTGAAGCATCTCCTGGAAGAAGTGGGAAGCATTTTCTCCTAGAAAGAGGGGGTGCTTCGCGCAGCTCAGACGTGACCGCCTTGCTGTCTCTGCCTGTGTCTGCCTGCCACCGGCAAGGGCCCGGGCTCTTGAAGGGCCCTTAGACTTTGCCAGCTCATCGTTCAGGACGGGATGCAGCCATCCCCCTCTGCAAAGCCCCAGCACCTCAGCAGAGCGTTATTGCACGCAGGCCCAGCCTGGCTGGTTATATCGCTGTGGGAAAGCCAGGGTGGTACAAGGAAAGTCCCCGCGAGCAGTGTCAGTGCTGTGCCACAGGTACTGTCTGTTTCTCCTTGGCCTCTGTCAAAGTGGGAATCGTCAAAGGCTGGTTCTACCTCGTCCTGTCTGTGCCGTGGCCTCCACAGGCTTTACCCTCAACACTCATCTGGCTAGGAGTGCGAAGAAGACTGGAATTGAAGAGAAAGCTAAAACTGTTGGACATATTTGCCCATAGTTAGACTAATTTTCAGCAGAGATGCTTGGGCTTTTCTTCTTTCATCTTCATTCCCTTTGCCAGTCTGTAGACAAATGTAGGAGCTCCTTATGATAAGGTCACATTAGCTGTCTGCGTATGATTATTTGAAACATGAATTGAAAAGAATTCAGCCCTTCTGGACTTTGTGTTCACTTATATGCTTTATTCATTTTTAATGCTGTGAAGGCTCATTGCTCACCTTTGCTTTACCTGTTTTTTTTTTCTGGTCTTGTATTGCTATCCAGCAGTAGCTAATAACAACCAATGGTTACATAGGAAAAATATCTGATTCTCCTAAAAGGAATTTTGTGCGCTGAGGCACTAGACAGTTTTAGAAGCAAAAGTTTTCATGAAAAACAAAATTTGAAAATAAGTCATTTGTACAAATGAAACAAAGCTTCAAGTTTGAGATATCAGTTTAATAAAAAAAGCATATTTTAAATTTTGTTAAAAATAACATGTTGTTCTAAAGCTTTCATGTGAGTGGAAACACTCTTGAGGGCTGCAATGCAAATAGTTAAGGATAGTATCTGTGTATTAGTAAAGTGGTGGGCATTTTTCCAAGTGGACAGTACAGCAGATTTGGCATGTCTTTAGTAAAAGGAAGTGATGAATAAATCAGAATAGCAGTTGTGGTAGAAGTCTAAAGAGCAGGAAGGATAAGTTTATTAATAGTTTAGGTTCACAGTTAAAAAACTTTAAATGTAAATTGGACAAAGAATTTGCTTTCCAATAATGTCTTATATGCTAACATTTATAACCTCTCTTCATATTTAAAAATGCCAAGAGAAACTTCAAAGTTATTACACATTTTTCTGTCAGTAATAGGATCTACTGTTTTATTAGACAAAGTACCTCTTTGCTTCCTTAGAAATCTGACTGGATAAGATTTGGATCAGGCAGATGAGTAATTTTTATTTAAGTAGCAACTTCTGTGTTTTGATTACAGGACCTAATTGCTTTGAATTTCATTTAATTATTTTAATGCTATGTGACTAGTTGGCTGAGAGCTTAGGCAATGTGTTAAAACAATCATGTTCAATACCTAGGTACCAAAATGGAGATGTACAGTCCAGATTTCTTATGTCCAAGGCTGGAAAAAGTGTGTGGCATTATATAGTAGAGTGTCTTCTAGCAAGACTGTGGTTTGGCTTCTACTTCCCCTCTGATGCTGGCTCAGTCTTCTGATTTTAAGATTTTATTTAAAAATAGCTTTTATTATATTTTAATTAGGTTTATTATATCTGTTTCTACTTTGTGCTTGAACTTTTAGGTGGGCTTGTTTTATAATGATTTTATATTTTAGTTTCTGGGCATTTATTTTAGCTTGCGTACTGCTAAGAACACCGGTTTCCAGCAGGCAGGCCAATTTTCCAGAAGCGTTCAATAGCTTCATGCGACACACTTTTTTGGGTGACCTATCCGAGATACTTTGTTCTCAGAAACATTTAGGACCCTTCGCTGCTATCGAAACCAAGGAGTAAGGAAATATGTTTGTTAGACACGAGCAGGTTGACTCTGGAGGTCACACGAGCTGCTTTATTGCATTGCTATGCACTAACTAAGCCCCAAATCCCATTCCTGACCGTATTGATTCCAAATTATGATAATATTTGACTGGTTATGCAGCTGCCAGGGGGTTGTTCATGCAGCAAGAGACCATCTCAGTAAATACAGCAGATTCATATGTTTATGTTGTCCCTTTATAGTCTCTTCCATGGGTGCGCGTACTCACACCTACATCTTGGAGATCAGTAGACGCTGCACTATTAACTGTTACTTAGATTCTGGAACAGCCACTTGCTTTTAAACTTCATTGCCAGTAGAAGTAAAGAATGTGCCAACATTGGGGACTTTAAAATCTAAATTTAGAAGCTACTTGTTTTATTCCCCATTTTTTAAATATTTGTTTTGGGTCTAGCCTGTGGCTTGGCAGTTGTACGTGGCATGCTTCAGTATGAGGAAATCAGATTTCAGAAAGACTCAAATTTACTGGATCCTCCCAAAACTGGGGATAAATTGGGTTTAGAACTTAGGAGCTTCAGCGACCTTGACCTATACTCATTTTTTTTAATTGCATGTTGAATATGTCGGGGAGCTGTGTGTAAGTATCCCCAACGGTTGCTCTTGGGGAACTTGTGTGTAAATATCATGGAACTGTAAAAGCGTCGTGGGTGGTGGAAGAAAACTGTGACAGCTAGTCCAGAAACAACTGAACATCAGCCACCAAACTTGTTTATTGTGAGCAGATGCAGTCTTGGGAAAAGCGACCTGGAAAAGGGTCTCTGCAAAGCTAAATACAAAAGTCCTCTTAAGAAGCTATTGAAGAACACACAGGAGCAATCACGAAAAGGCATGTTTTCAAGTAACATTAAAACAGCAGTACTATAAACATCCTACATGTTTCATTGCATGTACTTAAGGGTATAAATAGACTTAAATATGAGGTTATAAATGTATTTGACTTGAAAACCAGGTGACACACCACCTAGCTGAATGAATATTACTATTAAACCTTGGATATTCTAAGTCTGGCATTTTATTTCTTTTTACAGTGAAATTTTCGTAGACTCCTATCCGGCATAATATTTGCTCTTTCTGCGCATCTGCAGCTGATGCACTTTCCCTGCCATTTCTCTCTCCCCTTCAGCCTCGCAGAAGTCACGGCAGCGTGCTCGGAGATAGCCCGTGGCGTAGAGCTCCTTGCAGCGAGGCGTGTGGTCGCAGGCCTGCTTCGTTTAGCTCTCCAGCGCACACAGGTTAGGGGCCGCGGCTGAGCCCCGCGATGGGGACCCGAGGGCAGCGGCAGAATGCCAAAGGAGCCTTAAGTCCCTGACTTCCGTAGCAACTTTCAAAGCTTAAAATGGGCAGCTGTTGGAATGTCTCCTGCCCGGTCTCCGACCAGCCACATGCGCATCCGAGCCTGTTGCTGGCTGCGAGGAGGCACATGCTTGGTTTTATCGGGCTTTGAAATGGGGCCACCCCAGCAGGCCACCAGGTTTTAATACAATGAAAATGTAGTAGGCAGCTCTCCCGGGACATGCGGGTCTCCTAGGTGAGAACGGAGCATCTGGAAGGAGAAGGGGCAGGTGCTCTTCAGCTGGTCCTACCAGTCAATAGTAACCTTGAGACAGCTCCCTCCCGGACTGTGCAGCTGCAGCCTTGACGCTGGACACCATCAGGTAACATCAGTGCTCGCTAAGAAGTCTGTCTTAGAAAATCTGTGAGGGGCTGGGTGCATGACGGGGAAGGGGTGGGAAGATGTGGCCAAACTGGTTACATTAACAACAATCCTTAAAAAAAAAAAAGAGACTTTTAGAGAGAAAAGAACAGTTATCACTTCCCTGGTATAGTACAGTTTGCAAATACTTAATCTTCAAAGATGTATAATTAATTGGTTGCTATTTTTCACTGCGGACCTGCTCATGTACTCCTGGAATTATTATTATTTTTCTTAAAATCCACCAATCTTTAATAGCTGTGGTTTTCTAAAGAGAATCATATTGAAAATTGAATTGACAGGTCTTCATTCTCTTCCTGAAGTCATCACCCACGTTCCAGAGGGAATTTTCACAGTTTGGCCAAACATTAAACATTAAATATTTAATATAGAAAGAGAAGCAATTCAGAAATACTTGGAAAATGTCTTGTACCTCATGGCAATTAAGATCTCCCTGAGCTACCTTTAAACAAAGAGCTTTGTTCTTTTAAAGCAATTACCAGAAGTTAAAAAAAAAAAAAAAAAAGAAAAAAGAAAAACAACACACAGAGCAAAACTTCTAATGCCAGTAAATTTTAGAAGGGCACATCTGCAGAAAGTGATTTCTGCTTTAGGCAGTAGATGAATAGCTGGTTATCCTACTTGTGATTCACTTACAAAAGGAATAACTTTTACTCGAGCACTGTTTTTAAACTTACACAAAATGTCTTTCTCTGGCATTTGTAGTAACCCAGGAAAGCTAAAATCAGCACCTGAGTATAGGCTGCTTGCTTTGGAATGGAAAATATTTAAGGCTTTGGTGTTGTCTATTGGAGGCACACCTTGTATCCTGCTTAAATGCTCTAACTTAAACAGTGCTTTTTATGTCCACGTATTCAAAAATTTGAGAGAAATTGGCAGGCATGAAGCAGAATGGCAGTGTAACAGCATCAGGATGTTCTCAGCTGGGGAACTTCATGTAATGTATTTCCTCAAGATAGGAAGCCTTGTGCTATGAAGCTTGTCCTGCTGGAGTGTGGAGTTCTGGGCCACGTTGAAACCTCGGCTCCTAAAGCTGATCCTAGATAAACTGGTGTATCAGCTGTTGCTCTGCAGTACTCGGGCTCAGGTAATAACCAAAGCTCCGTCAGGCTGACCATGACACTCATTTTGAGATTAGATAAAAAAACAGGTAAAAATCAAATTTTTTTTTAAGGTAAAAAATTGATTTTTACCTATGCTGCAGGAGAAATCTAGGAGTATCAAGCATCCACTGCATCCAGTCAGGAATACCTGTTTTCTTCCCTAACACCGGTTTCTTCAAGAAGGGGCATAAGCCCATGTAGTTCTATCAGCTCCAGTTCGAGCCTTCCTCTCCTTGGCTCTGACTTCAACCATTATCAAAAACCTGTGTGCCTGCCCTCCTTGTGGGAATAGAAAGCCAGCCCACAGGTGGGCTAGACCTAAACGTGCAGGGCAAGCCTGGGCTCAATCGTACCGACAGCAAGCACGGGAGGCCAGGCCACACGCGGGCTGGGAAGTTACTCTTCAAGCATGTGCTGTGCAATGTAGAACAAAAATATAAACCTGCCTGAAACATTTACAAATTTAGCCTAAGGTAAGAGCCAGTTGTTATCATTAGAGAAATAGGGAGGACATAGAGAAATAGGGACAACGAAGCAGCTATGATCTGTTAACCACTCTGAATGGCGGTTGTAGCAATACGCTTGTCTCCCAACTCCCAACATGATTTTGATACTGGTGTTGGGATGGATAACTTTGGGGAGGGACAACTTTAGGGACATACTGGAAAGACAATTAATGAGTGTTTTTATGGTTCCATGAAGATGAAACTCCTAAAAATCAGCTCCATGTGCAGGAGCCTGCTTTTGGTACTGATGGAGAGATGAGGTAGGAACAGGCTGTGAAACCTCCTGAGAGTGAAACAGGATCACTGACAGCTAAGGCAGTAGAAAAAGAGGGTGTCAGCAGAGAGAACCAAAGAGAGGGCTGAGATGGCTAAAGATGAGAAAACAATCATTGCAGCTGTTGTCTGAATGGCCATCACAGGAGGTTTTTGTTTGGCCAGGGAAGGCAGAGCTGCAGGAGAGGTCTGAAAGTCAAGTACAGTTAAATTTCTTCTTGAGCTTGCGGGCGTAAATCTTTAGAAGGTCAGGACCTAAATGGTTTCTATATGAAACAGATTGTAAATCTTGCTTAAATTACACAACCGATCACCAAAGTTCCATTAGGAGAGCATAATAGTTCCATTTGGCTGATGCTGTCAGACTTACAGTACAGTTCTTCTGTCCAAATTTTGATCTTTCTCAAGTTATACTCTAGCAATGTTTCATCTTCATCCAGAATGATGGGTTAGGGGTTGTGACCACTAGCTTGTGCTTTTTATTATTCAGATATATTAAATAGCCTTGTTCACTGTGTTACCATGATATACAAGTCCCATTATTTGTTTTCAAATATTTTAGGTTGTTGGATTGTTTGCCTGGGTAAGCAATTCATTAACTTTTACAGCATTGATAGTACAACTCTGAATTCCCACCTGTATATGATAACACTGTTTTCCTTCTCTCGTGTTTTCTAATCTGGGTAGCACTCCATCTCATCTATTTGGAGATAGGTAGCTATCATAGAAGCACAGAATTTATCCCTCATTTAAGTTAGATGACAGGCATGCTGCTGTGCAGAATCATAGAGAGACATGTGAAAAAGAGAGACAGGACTGAAGGGAAAACGATTGTAAAATGAAGGACATTTTGTGAGACAGTGCACGGGGCAAATCCTATGCTCTCCTTTACCAGAGCATCTCTTGGCTTGGATTTTGGAGAATGCTTCCTAAGAATGAGTCCGAAGTGACATGCTTCTTTGGAAGCAAGGCAGTAAATTTGAGCAGAGCAATTACCTTTACCTTCAGGACAGACTTTTACCTCTGTCCCGGGACACTTTATTGCCTATGACAGTTACAATTTATTACTGTCCGTGAGACTGTAACACTGGTGCTTTACCTATAAGTGACTGCCAAAGTAGCATTGGTTTGACATCGCCTTCAGGAGGAAAGCAATGTTCTTACTGAGCAGACTTCTTTGCAGCAAAACCAAAGGCTCATCCTATTTTTGCAGGGTAAGATGGAGACAGTTAGATTGTGAGATTCAAAAATATTATGTACCTATAGAGCAATATCCTCTGTAAGTGACCATATGCAGCACCACATTACTCATGTTCATGTTGCAAAATAGCACGGTAACTTTTTTGTAAATGGAGAAGTTCTGACTGAATTGCCCCTGCTATTTAAAAAGGGGATTATACAAGTTGCGTATCAACCCAAAAGAGAGCAGTCAGTCCAAAGCAGGAAAACAACAACACACCAAGGGTTTTCCAGCAAGCATTTCAGTGACATGCACACATAACTTTGCCCAGAGATGCTGGCTTATAAATCACGTCTGCGAAAGAGCAATAGTAACTTGCAATACTGTGTTGATGACACAGCTTTAATACTATCTGATCTTGTAATGATATGTACAGTACATTAGTTCTTCATTATGAAAACCCATTATAGCAACTGGGGGAGGGAGGTAGGTCAAATGTAGACTGATATATTAGACATATTATTAGTGATTTTCCTGTTATACCTATAATCATGCTTTGAAACGAGCACTTGAATTGAGAACTCTCATCGCTTTGTTATTAAAAAAAAAAGAAATTGCTACCTTATGCTTCCTAAAAATTATATAGACCAACTACTATCATCAGTATCAAAAATGGGACATGAAACACACACATCTGTGATACATCTCAGTTTCTGGGGTAAGAAATGTGTGACCAAGGCACTGGCCTATCAAAGCAATAGTTAACTTTCCCAGGTGGAAGCAAAGAATTAAGTTTTTGAAATGAATGAGAAGGTTAACAAGCAGAAAGGCACTCTAACCTGCTGGCATGCACTTACACCAGAATCAGTTGTTTGGCAAGGTGACTGAAAAACTGTCTAAAAGCAGCTGTGGTTCCTCTGTGATCTTAGATGCCCTATATGCACAAAAAAAAAAAAAAAAAAGAAAAAGCGCTTTCCTGGAGACAATACACTTTTTAGCATATTTCATCTTTATTAAAAGATTAAGCAGTTTCAGGAGCATCATGCGTCCTGAACTGTCAGTTCCTGAATGGCATAAGACCTTCCAGGTAGGGGCAGACTATAATCAACCGGCTCTATTCCTTCCAGAAATGGATTTTAATAGATAGCAGCCCTGCTGCCTTGCTAACTCTTGCTTGCAAAGTTAAACCTATCTAACTGTATTTAAAATATGTTCTACTTACCTGGGTTCTGGAGCCACATTTGCAACTGGACATCAGGACAGCCTCCCTCGGGATGCAGGCGATGCCCCAGCACTGCTTTGCTCCTGAGTGCGTGCACTCAGTGTATTATTCAGCTCCTCCGCTTGTCTTAGACAAATAGCTGCATGAAAAGCCTATCTCAAATGAGTCAGGTAAGGCAATGCTATATAATTTATTATAAAAACCTTATGCTACCTCTCAAAAGTCTGTTCCGATGGATTGTTTTCTGAATAAAGGCCCATTAAATCTGAGCTTTTTTAATGCCGTGTTACTGGGTTTGTCACGACAACTTTAACCCTGAATTTGTTAATATTTTATGGTGAAATTTTCAGCATTACTTCTGATTTCTTTATGACTTTAACATCACATTGGATCACAGTTCTGTCATTTTTGGAACCACTGAACCTGGGACTTCTGATTCTGTTCTATTGCAAGCTATACAGGCAATCCTCATTACACAACTCTTTCTTCAAAAGAACAGTTTTTAACAGGCTCATTAAGAAGTGAGCTGCTTTTATGGAAGCCGTCAAACAGTTTATATGTAATAAAATAAAAAAAAGAAACAAAAATGTTACATGGTGCCTGCATGCCTCATATGGCGTAAGCTGGCTCTTGTAAAATACAAGCACTGAAATTTTTTATGTTTAAATTACTACGTCCTGTGAATACTAGAAATAATAATAATAAAAATTTATAACATTTTTTTCACTACCACTTTCCTCATATCTTACAATTAGAGAATCGAATAAAGCGTCCTCCCAAAAAACGTATTTAAGTAGTGTTTTGTCTGGCAAATCTTTATTCATGAAAATGCTGATCCAGAAAAGCTCACTGACTCTGTTCTGCTCCATTTCTGTCATCAGAGAACTTAGACACGTCCTTGATCTACTGACTTACAGGTTTAGTCACTCTGTAAGATTTTATACCAACTTACATTTTGTTGGAACAGCACAAAATGATCTCAGTTTAGTCAAATAATTTTGCTATGATGTTAATAATTCTGTCTCGTAATCTTGTTGTCTAGGTACACTTTATGAGATTTGAGGGTTTTTAAGTTGTAGCATCTCATATCTATCAGAGGCTGGAGGCATTTTTCTGAGACAGCAGTTCTTCATTGGTGTTGTGGGGGATTTCGGTGTCAACATAAGAGATGTTTCTATTACCGTAATACCTCTTTTTTTCATTCCTGAACACTAAAAAAAGTGACTATATGTTCCAGGTCTATGGTCCTTTTGTCCATAAGTATGTAATCGTGTCCTTACTAGGTCCATCTAGTTCACTTCACTCATTACCAGCAGCAAGTACAGAGAGAAGAGAATAATTGTGCAAAGTGATCCTTCACCAGTACGTCCTCCTGGCTTCTGGGTCAAAACTTGGATCAAAAATCTGGAGATGCCTCGAGAATGGGGATGTTAAATTCAAGGCTCTTATAGACCCATTTACCATTTCTGTAATCTCCTTCTCAACTCATTTCTGCTATTTTATTCAGCACATGGCAATGACCTTACTTAGGGAAAAGAAGTGATTTTCATACATTTAATGTGTTCATAATTTCTCTAACACCCTCTAGCTCTTGCATGGTGAGCAATAGTGAAGAAACTTTTCTTAGGATTTCCCATTTTATGGAAATAATTTATATAATCCTTAGTTATCCCTTTTTAAAGCAGAAGTGTCCTCTTCTCTTTAGTCTTAACTTGGATGAAAGCTATCCTATCCATATCATCTTTTTCTACAAACATTCTCTCTATTTATAGTATCTGTTATGTACCTTTTGAGAACAATTGTGCCTGTTATTCAGGAACTGGGCACTTAGAGGCATAAAGATGCTTTCTGTTTACTTTTCTAATAGTTTCTAGTATGTTCTTGCCCATTGGTGACTAGGGGGCTGCAGTTTTCAGGCAATTATCTTTTACTCCAAATTTCTATTCCTTAGCCATAGTACTCATTTAGAGTCTCTTGCAGTCTCTGTCTCTTTAGAGATATTTTTCCCAGGTGCAATATTTGCACTTACCAACATTGAATTCCACCTGCCACTTTATTTCCCAGCTACTCAGTAGAATGAGATCCTGTGCAACTCTTCCTTGTCAACTTTTGACTCTTCTCAGTACTTTTGTGTCACCAGGAAACTGTGTCACTTTCTGTTCATCTTTTTACTGGGAGCATGAGGCAAAACTGAATCCTCAGTATGGGAAAACACACTTGGTAATTGAACACTTTGAACATCAGCTGGTTTTGTTCAAGAGCATTTGTTGTTGAATCGACAACTTATCGGAATTCAGCCTTTTGGGGGGATAGGAAGGTACTCTAAATATCACAGAGTTTCCTCTTTTCCTTCTTTTCCTTTCCTGAATCATGTGGATTATGGAAAAGAGCTGGGATGGGGTATGTCTACTGCTTGGGAAATGCACTGAGATTTCTCTTACAGACTCAGATTCTAATTTCGGTTCTAATTTGGAATGACTCCCAGGGCTCTGCAGGGGTGATCTAAATGACGAGAAGGTTAAGCCTTTCAAACAATAAACCGTTTTAGAGATTTAATAGCCCAGGATGTTAACATTTGAAATGACAGCTGTGATTTCTGCATTGCATGGGATTCCAAGGGATTGCATGGGATATTATCAACACCACAGAGAAAAGGAAACTGCTAAGGTTGCTTACTGCATTCCTGGAAGCCTTGATGAATACTTAGTGGATTTTACCTTCAAACTGTGGTATAAATGCAGTCCTTGCTGCATCCCCTTGATGTGGATAAGAATGGTTCATGGCTGTAGTTGGAAAAGACTGATCACCTTTCATAGCTAGGGAAGGCCCCGGGGGCCTCTGTTCTGAGAGCAGGATGTTTTGTGCCTGATTCCATCTTCTAGGCCAGTCTCTTCTTTCTCTACTGCAGGGTAGCTACCACACCAAGTAACCCCAAATCTGATAGTGCCTTGTAGCCCATCTGAATAATCAATGTGTGCTATATGACAACTTTGGCCACAACTTACGTCTGACTTCTACACAGAACAGCCTGTAATGTTTTCACATCAAAAGGGACTGCTTCTAGATACATAAACTGCAGATATGCACCAAAACATTTAGAATACGTTTATCTACTATTCCAAAAGTCAAAGAGTTAAATTTTAAACATGAATATCTTTTTGTTTCTTAATAATGGCAGTTTATCTTAATTCTAATAATTTAAAATTCTAATAATTCTAATAATTTGTTGTATTTAAGGCTTGTCAGATGGTGTTGTCTTTCCGCATTCTGCATAGATATTGCTACTTCTCTCGTCTATTGTCTCTGTCTATTTGATTTCCTTTTATGAAAAAACGTATAGTACATCTGGCACGTTGTCCTTGGCTGATCAATGAATTTGAGGACAGAAGATCATTGTATAATGCTTTAAAGGCTGAATTTTCAGCTGAGCTCCTCACTTAGCATCGGGTTTATTTCTGTCAGCCTCATTTACTTTAAAGTTAAGCTATGCTGGTTCAGATTTGTTAAAGGCTTTCTTTGCTTTTATATATCTATGGGGTTCATTGATATGGTTAGGCTGTAACATTGCAGATATTTGAATAATCAAAACTGAAGGGGCAGCAAGCTGCACTGGAAGTAATGGATCTGGAGCTAGTTTTCCACCACGTGGTATTGTGCCGCCTGCCAGATGGACAGGCAGGTTAAAAAGGCTATCAGGAGGGAAGCAGAGAGGTATCCTAGCTCGCATCCCTTCAGCAGTCTGAGGGAAACCACAGATCTGCTTTGAGCAAACCAAAACCCAAGAAAACTCCAAATGCTGTTTCCACAGGAAGATTTTGTGTAAGTGATAGAAAATGACAGAAAAGGGGTGAGAGGCATTGTAAAACAGTTTTAAGTGGATAGCTTAGCATCCTTTTTGAGGTATCTACCTTGATAAAAGAAAAAATAGAAAAGGAGGATATGTAAAAAAAAAAAAAAGTATGTGGAGACTGAGAAGTGGAATACAAAACATCCTTCTCTCTCAAATTAGATGCAAAAACAAAAACAATGCTTCCTGTATTTAATGTTTAGGGCTTCTCCCAATGCTTATTTGGCAACTGCATTATTAGGGGTAGAATTTTATTTTTCATGGGTAATTTTAACACCTGAATAAGCCCCACTAAGTCCTTTGGCATTAACAAAATATGTTCCAAATATGTCGAGTATTTACTAATAGGATCCCAAATTGAACAATGTATTTAAGTAAGTCACACATTTACCTATTGAATTAAATGCTCCTATAAAAAATAATTCTTTTTTAATCTCTAGAATGAAGGACTGTTCTAAATAAAAATTTTTAAAGTGAAACGTTAAAATATTTAGAGGAATAAATCGAAGATATTTTGTACACTTAGAGGTATATACTACTATAGGGATGAGATTTAAAGAAGAATTTAAGAATGAGGGGGGAAGCTGCTTCTTGCATGATGAATAGCAAGGTTGTTCTCAGTTATAATACACTGATATGATATTTAACTGAATGAATGGAAGGAAGGAAGGAAGGAAGGAAGGAAGGAAGGAAGGAAGGAAGGAAGGA
>VZSV01000022.1:5621577-5713144 GCA_013398735.1 Nothocercus julius | reverse complement strand
GGAGGGAGGGAGGGAGGGAGGGAGGAATAAAAGTGGAAATTTACTGCAAGCAAAATTTCTTTTTAGAATCAGAGTTGGGAGGAACAGTTATCTCTTTCCTCACCAGTCCCTCCTTTAGTCTGTTCATATTTTAGGCAGGGGGTTAATGCTGTACAGCAAAGTATCCTTTCAGATCGGATGAGCTGCATGGATAAGTAGTTTGGAGTTTAAGGCAGAATAAGAATGGAGCATCTTCACTTACTCGTGGAATGTGCAAATACTGTAAAACTAAAGACACAGAGATTATTGGATTATTTCGAGTGAGAATGCTTATTGTAGAGACATCATATTTAAAGTTCATCTTCATAGTTAATTAGTCTGTCTGTCTTTGTTTCCTTTCAAAGATACTTGAACTCATATTGAAGGAGAAATTTATAGCATCATTAATTTTTGTGGAGAGGGCCCCTAATCAAGAATATTAAATAGCATATAATAATAAAGAATGTTAAATTAGTGGAAAATCATAAGAGGGTTATATGGTTCACAGACAAATAGCTGTGATGGAACTCATAAGTCTTAAACTATTCTCTGTTAGGGCTTAAATTCTGTATCAAAGCACTCATATTGCTCTACTCTCATTAACTTTAATGAAGGAAAATCACACATAGACCTGGATCAAAATTATTGCCTTGAAGGCACAATGCTTCAGGATCTTACATCAGGACTGGCAGGTTAGCAATACCTTTGCCTTTCTCTCTTCCTCCTTAAGTACCCATCTTACATTTCTTAATCTTGTGCTTAAAACTGCATAGCTAATTGGCCTATTTTACTTTTTTTGTTGTTGTAAGGTGAAATTAATTTTTATTAATACTTTGGGATATATGAATACCATTTAATTTCAAATTTTATTGGGGAAGAAAAAGAATATTTGATTCATTTGAAGGTTGGACTTGGCATGAAAAAAAAAAGTTTGATACTGGGTAAATCCTAATTTGCTTCATAGTAAGTATCTTCAAATGAAATTCTGGCAGTACCTGGAGGGAAAAGTGGGAATATTTGTGTGGTCCATAGCTGGAGCATTTTCTTGTACCTTCCCTCAAATGTCTGTGCAGAGTTATCTTTGCTGACATCGTTGTCTTCTAAACTTACCCTACAGGAATAACTGTGAAATAACTACGAGTAGTAGTAAATATGCAAGGTACTAACTGTATTGGACAAAAGACTGAAGAAGGTAAAACAAGTCTAAGCCCTGTCTGCAAATTCTAGGCTGAATTATAACCACCCCAAGCAGCTGCAGGTTTGCACATTATATTAATTTGTGCAGCATTTGGCAGGCTTATTATGAAAAACACACTTTACATATCACTCCCATTTCAGACTTTTCAACACTGAATAGTGAAAGTTTATATTATTTTTCCAGGGTATCCTGTTAGACCAAATAGCATATAAAGAATTTCGCATAGTGTGTTCTTGTGTTGACAAGACTAACCCGAGCTTTGTGATTTACGATTTGATTTGCATGATTCATGGTTGTGTTTGATACTGTATTGATAGAACAAGCATTTGTTTCTTCTGCATTGCCATTATGCACTTAAATATTAAGACATTATTGAGTGCTTTCAGTGGCCCAGCAAATCCAAAGTCTGAAATCGAGAAGTGCAATGGTTCAAAACATTTGTGTCTGCCTCTTAATGCAGTTTAAAATGTCAATTGTAAAATACAATTAAAGGAATTATATTTTTAAAAATGTTTGGCCTCAGTGTATCTGACTGAACTGTGCAGACACATGGATGTAGCTGCGTTCTCCAAATGCTGTCCTTCTCCTGCATCATTCTTCTTAGCCTCGAGTTTTCACCCACAACGGACACTCCAAGCAACGTTTTTGGTTTGTTTCACGATTTCTCATTTTCTAACTGCACTTTTTAGAGCAAGGCACATGTAAAGCACAAACAAACCACTTTAAGCAACTGAAGGAGCAGGTTAATAAGAGAATGGATGAGTCCTGATTGCCTGAAGTTGTGTTTATCTGCTGGCTCCTTCTAATCAAGGGGTTTTCTGTTACTTGACATGTGACGATGTGGAGGAACTGGTTGTGCATGTGCAATTTTCTTCTGGTCACAGCAAGCCTCTAACCCGAGAGGACAAAGTAAAACCTACATCACCTGCTGAGGGGCTTAACTTCTTTAAAAACAAGAATGATACTGACTCTTTCGAGCTTCTGGTTGAAGTGAAATCTGAGTATCTTTTTCCAGGCCTTTTTACAGGTAGATTTACTGAAAGACCCAATAGGTTCTGGCTTCACAGTCACTGGCATATCTTTTATTTACTTACCTCTTCTTGACTTGACCAAACTGTGGTTAAGCGGCCCAGTATGGCAGCTATTATCTATCCCTACCATCTATCCAAACCTAGTATCTTCTGGTAGGTGCCTCTTCCTTCTGGAGCTGTAGGAGGAAACTGCGAAGAAAGAATTATGTAGAAGAACTGTGAACTGTTGTTAGTTTTTAGGATTCAGCTACACTATGTAGATAGTTTCCCTTGAAACAGGGAAAATGTAAAGCAAAATCCTTCCTTCCAAAATGAACTGTAGTGATTTAGAACAACTTAAAAATATATATATGTACAGACTGACTTTTTGACTGACTTTTTATTCCACTATTCTCTCCCTTACACACATTCCCTCTCTCTCTCTTTCTCTCTCACATGTGCTCTTACACACAGGCACACAGAAGAAATGTCTCTGGGAACCTGGAGAAGGGAAAAAGCTACTGGCTTGCTTTCCCATTTCAGAAGCTTGTCTCTAAGAAAAATCAGTTTTCAAAATACATTTTTGTGCCAATGCAAAGTCTTTCTTCCTTAGATAAAAAAGACAACAGGAATCTTCCCACACCACCCAACAGACACCACAGAATATTAATGCAATGCTGGGGACTTCTGAAGTCCATCAGTATCATTAGAACATCATCCAGCATAAACAAGGAGAGTCCTTCTTGTGGCGTAATTCCTGTCCTCACAACCTTCCTTAAGACACTCTTTCAAAGACACCCATCAACCAGAAACTATTCTTGTCTCCTATTTCTTATCACCCACATGAGTGGTCCACTTGCTATGAATGGGCCTTATTCAAAATCCACCAAAATTGGAGCAAGTGTAACCCTTTAAGCATAACCAGCTTTGTTTTCAACATTTTTTCAAGATCCTCTAATTTGGGTGTCTTTGTGAAAAGCATGTTTCACTTTCCTAATTAAATACATGGCCTTTCATTTTTATTTTCACATCGGTATGTTTTTCCATTTGAATTGCTAGGTCTGCTCAGCAAATTCTTTGTTTATTTACCTGTCTATAGAAAACTCAGCATACACTAGTTTCATCCAAATGACTAATATGGTTTCCTGTATCTGCACCTGTATTTGCAGATGACTCTGAGCTTCAGAAATGAGATCTTTACCCAAGCTTTCAGGGAGTTTAGGTTTGCTATTTAAAATAGATATTGTTGGTGTGTTTTCTTTGCTGTGTCAGGTCTCACTTTTGAAACAAGTCTCGTGTGCCCAACCATCTCTAGGCAGCTCTCCCTCCCCCTTTTCTTTATAAATTGTGACAGAAGTGAAAAAGAAGCACTGTGACCACTCAGTGAGACAGAAGAAAACTTATATTATTGAACTGTCCTGAAAAACTGAAAGGGTATGAAAAAATAACCGCAGTGTTTTTTTGTGATCTTACTGGCTCAATTTGACATGGGTGAGAATTGGATGCTGTTGAAATCAATGAGCCAACAATCTCACTGTCTTCAACAAGAAAGAAAAAAACCCAGTTTGCTCACTTTGAGCTAACAGACCCTTGCTTTTTAGGTACTGTAACTTTGCTCAGTGTTATGATTAAAAAGCAAAATAAAGATAGAATACAGTTTCAGCAGTAAGGATTTCTGCTGTGAATTTACCACAAAGCACCTTTATAATCGTGCAAGTCTTCCTCTTCCCATACAGGAATAAATATCACGTTTTTATACAAAGTAATAGTGTTCAGAATAGAGATGGTCCAGTGAAAACACAGCAGTTTCCTAGTGCAGATTACTATCTATTTCAGAAGGCTGAAAAAGAACAGCTTAAAGAGGATTCAACCATTTGCAGGCAACATACTGTCGATGGGGTCTTAGCTTGTCAGCCCGCGCAAGTACCAGCTTCTTGTGCAGACAGCCAAACTATTCAGCTCCTCCAGTGTGCACGGAGAGCTGCACCCGCTAGTGTGTGGCACAGAGCGGGGCTCTTCCCTGGAACAGAGCTTCTCTGCCAGCTGCCTAGCAGATTCCTTCAGCAGCTCTGGAACAAGCAGAGCAGTAAATATAGCTGGTCCAAATTGTCCACAGTGACAAGCCTAAAAAAGATCTGGGAAAAGGCAAGCCCTTATTACTATAAGCATGCCCAAAATACCCACATAGTGTGCTCACTGGCGAGGAGCTATTGCAGGAAGTGTGGAATGCGCTTGACACTGCCTGGCACTGTTACACCATTCTTCATCATTCCTGATGCTGTAATATTTAGGGATGGGTGAGCTGGTTAAGACCACATAAGCATCTAACCTAAACATTTGAGGTTTGAAATAGTTTGGTGAGCTTCCCAGCTCCACTCCCAGTTTTCATATGCTCCTGCACTTCCCTGCTGGGTCAAATCCAGAGGGGAAATATCCAAATACACGCATGAGAGAGGCTGTTCTCTGCGAGCTGGTGGCTCCGTGCCAGTGACCTGCTAACCTAGCAGCCACATCAGCCACGGTCACAGGTAACGGGTGGCTACAATCCACAATGCCCCCCTTGTTTTATGCCCCTGCCTGGGTTTCCTACAGTGTGCAACTGTTTGGACTCAGAGGTGGGGTTTTACTTAGAAAATCTTCCTGAAATCTCAAGTAGGAAAAGGCATGCTTAAAATATTGATGGTCTAATATTGATTATTATAGAAAAATACCCAGAGATGAAAACTGGAGAGGCTGAAAGTTACCATTGAGTGTGCAAATATGCCATTAAGGCAAGATCTTAATGTGTTGAGGCAAGTACCCCTCATCCTCCAAAACCAGTCACCTTTTAATAAAGACACATTGTATTTCTCTCATTCTTGTCTCTAGCTCTGCTTCTTTTGCTAGAATTTTCATTTGCTTGTTCCAAAACGGAGGATGGATGGGATTTTAAAAGAGCATCTTGCAGGTGGGTGGGAGGTTCCGAGTGGTCCTCAGTTCCATAGATAAAAGACTAGTAGCTCTTGCTGCTAGCAAAGGAGGCTAAGGAAGGATCGTGCTGCAGTTGATGAAGAGGAGGGGGAAAGCTGTAAAATGGAGCAGATCTGGGATGCATCACATATACTTCCACGCTTCTCTTCAGGCTACCTCAGGGCAGAAACGGCAGCTTTATGAAAGTGAGACAATTAAACCATTCTGATGTCCATGTACAAACAGAACGGAGAAATCCTGATGCTGTTTACTGCATGGTTAAGAGTGATATTTTTCAAACCACAGGTGTCTAAAATGAATCTTCTACACGCATGAATAAATACTGGATTTAAAGAGAAGTTGCAGCTACTCATCACTTGCAAAAAGTGTCCTTTCTAGAAAGTACATAAACAGAAGATGTAGACACTCTGTTTTTTGAAAAAGAAAAAAGAAGCTTGACCAGGTCCTAACTTGGATTTAAATTGCTACCCCGATCTTCTGTTATGCTCTATTCACAAAATCCTTTATCCTACACATGGAGATTACTACATTTACTTCCTACTTTTTTTCCCTCAATCCTTTTTTTTTTTTTTATAACTGAGAACGTATTATGTTTGGACACTTTAGTTTCTGCTTTTCAAGTCTGTCTGAAACAAAACAGTCAACAGGAGGTGAAAGCCTAAATGCAAACTCTCTTAACGCTGCTATTTTTTTCATTTCTTTGCATCTGCTCCCTCTGTCTTTGCCTGCTGAAGTCATTGCTCAGCTCATGACAAAGCTTGTTGTTTGCTGTATAAAAAAATGATTGAGGCTGTGGCTATGGGATTTTCAGTACTTCAAGGGGTGCGTATTAGGAACAGATGTGACTGGGCAGTCAGCCAGGCCTTGTCATTTGAGACATGGCACATAGGGCATTTTTGATATAAATTCATTTAAAATTGAAATCATTTTGGCAGCAAAACAGATTGAACCGTGTTACCAAACATTTTTTTTTTTTTTTTAAGACACTACTCTATTCCCAAATGGTAATCATTTTGTCTAGCAGAAATATGAGACAAATATGGAGTTCAGGGCCAACTGGGGCCATTGCCCCTCTAATAATTTTTCTCACTCTTACTGCTTCCAGGGACTGATCTTTTCATTTCTCTGCTCCTGGGTAAAATTATATGAGGATTATCTATTTTTTACCCATTTCCAGATGCATTTTTTCAAGATGGCAGTATGCTGCTGCTTAAATCATAAGATTCCCCACATTATAATATCTAACATGCACTGTAATGGTGGGTTAAGAGTCATCACTCAGGCAGAGGTGGGCAACCGGTTAATGAAGATTCCCATAGCTAATGTATCACTAACGAAGGCAGGATGTCTATGTGTACGTATGTGTCATAAGGAAGGCAGATGATGGATTAAAAAAAAAACAAAAAACTATTTTCTTTACTACCTCTCTATTTTTTCTCTCAATTTTTCTAAAAAATAGATGAGAGGAGACATTTGTGTAATTGCCCCAATGAATTCTTTATTTTTGATACAAGAGAATTTTATTAATCATATCTTGCTGGACACTAAAAACTTTATATATTCAAAGAACGATATGATATGCAACTTTTTCCATTTTAAAACAGGAAACTGGCATATTGAAATACATGGCATGTAAGACTGCTTTGAAATAAAGGTTCCTGTTCTTTATGGCCCATATTTATTTATCTATGATATTTCTTCCTTAAATACTGCTAATAGAATTAATGCCATGAAAAACAAAGATAAAAATTCCTCTAGTATCTTACAAAATCTGTTTGTGCTTTAAGTTAAAGTTTGTGCTTTAAACTTCACCTGCTTTTTTTTTTCTTTTTTTTACTTAAGGTGTTGCAATCTGTAGTCCTTTTATCTTAGTTTATTATATATCAAAATATGTCAGAGTTACCGCTTGCTTTTAGTCTGTAGTCTTTAACATTCAGTTCATAGTACCAGCCATATTAACATATGTATCCTTCATTTTCAATTCATTTCTGAGAGCTGTTTCACTATCTTATTTTCCAGTGCCAGTTTGCACTTTAGAAGGCTTTCACAGTTATCCACATTTTCCTCTTTATTTAATTGTAAAATAAAATGAGCAAGAAATCTGATTTTAAACAATGATTCAGCAGTTCTGCTCAGGGGCATTTACAGGGGTAGATTTGAAAGCATTCTGTCAGTTCCAGGTTAGCTTTAAATTTAGATTTTATTTTAAAGAAAGGTATCCCAACAGTAAAATCTTTAGCAAAATCTGAAGCCTGACAGAGGTATTTACATTCCTTGAAATAAGGACTCTGACAGAAACTGTTTTGCTAAGCAAACATTCCCGCACTGACAGCTCCGCCGAGGAGCATGCAGAACCCAAAAGGAAAACTGAGCACCTATCCAAGTATGTGATTTCATTCTCCAAGCTCCTTGGCATTATAGCTCCTCTTTTCCTAAACAGCTCATGCAAAGAGAGGTATCGTCAGAATTTTCCTTTATTTTTGTGCGCTTCCAAGCCATCCAACCCACTGCACACTGTTCGTGATCTAGCTGTATTTGCTGTTCTCAGCTTTGGTGCTTCCTCGGAACTGAGAGGTTTCGCTTCCTGCTCCCCCCGTTCCCTGAGGTGCTGCTTCTTGAGCATCTCACCAGAATTACACGTCCCTCTCTTTTCCCTTATGCTTGTCTGGGACCAGCCCATCTGCCATTAATTGCCATGGAGTTTGCATGACTTCAAGTGCTCTAGAAATGCCGGGGTTAACGGCGCTCAGGCCGTGAGAAGACGCCTCAAGCCAAGCCCGAGCTCCCTAACGCGGCGGTGTGTGAAGGCGCATTAGCCCAAAGCGGGCTCGTTGCAATCACTCCGACGCCTGGAAAAGCTGAGCACTTGGCAGATGAGCAATGTTTGTCCCGGCTTCCTGTGCCAGGGCGCTGGCGCACCTGGAACCCCCTTGGGTCCGTGTGCCAGGACCAGGGCCTTGTCCGGAACCCCCTTGGGTCCATGTGCCGGGACCAGGGCCTTGTCCGGGTGCTTGTCCGGGCCGCAGCGCCCGCAAACATCAGTGGCAGTGGCTCTGTCGGCCCGAGGGGACCAGACCCTCCGCGCTTCGCCCTTGCTGCGTTGTACGCTTTTTTCTTTGCCTTTTTTCGTGGCAGGCTGCAGCCTGGATGCCAGCCAGCTTGTGCTTCAAATAAAAAGTTGACTTAAAAGTGCTGCCTGCTGGAAATGCTATAGAGGTCTGCTGAAAATGACAAAGAAAAATAAATGCAAGGGCCTAGTGCATTACCTAATTCCCAGTAAATACCAACTTGTGTGCAAGGCTATATAGGAGACATTACTTGTACTATGAGCTTATTTTGCTTGTAAATTAGAGGAGAAACAGGCATGATCTTGCTCTTTACTGGGCCATAGATATTTTCCTGAAAAGTACACTTTTAGAAATGGAATAATTTTTAGTAACTAAATGCCATGCTGATGCAGGCTGTACAGATGTGCAGGCTAAAGAAACCCTCCCAAAACCCCTTGATGATCAATTCAACTAAATCTTAGATGTCTTATGACGAAGTGAAAGTTTGCTCCATGTAATGGTGACAGCCTGATGTTTTTGCTAGGATTTGGTACAAATATGAGTATTTTAGAATACCTATTTTTGTCATCCAAATTAAATGGGATATAAAATGAGTGCCAAATTTTTGGAATAAGAACAAAGCATTACCATGCACATGGCATATTGATGCATTCTTATTGCAAAGCCCAACTTCTTATTTCACTGAGCAATGAAGAATTACTTAATCCCATAGAGCCAGTGCTAGGTTATTTATCTTTTAGATAAGATAGCCCCACTGCTTTTAGGTATAGATGCCTGAATACATCTTCACCTAGAAGCCTTTTCAGTTTTTCAGATATTTTAGTGGGGAGTAACTATGTGACGCTTCAAGATAAGAAATGCTCGAGAGACAAAAGTTGAACACAGAAGAGTGGTGAGATATTTGGTTCTTTATTGTTGATATTAGATGCAACACTTGGATTTGGAAGCCCCATGTATTTGCTTTGCTGTGGTATTGCACTCTCACTATAACCATTAATGGGGTAGTATCATTACGAAAAAGCACCTGCCACAGGCCCTCTATTTGTTGTGGCTATTACCACCTTGGAGAGAGTCAGAGGGATAAATGGGGCTGCTTTTTCCCCTGAGGTAGGTAATACAGACAGTTTGTGTCTGAATTTCCATTTTTTGCTGGGGTTGTAGTTTTTGGCTCTCCTCAAACAGACATTACAAGCACTGGGCAGAACATGGTGGCTTTACTAGTCATTTAAAAGTACTTAAAAAGTTAGGATACTGTTACAAAGTAAGTGATATTTTCTGCCTTCTGAGCTCCCCTTAACTGCTTTGCTCGCAAATGGCTGTTTGGGTTCAAGGGATCAGTGATTCCTTGTGGCGAAGGACAGTGTGGGCAGGGATCAGCAAACTTTCACTGTAGCTGCTGGAGAATTAATGGACATTGCTTTGCTCACGAAAATGAGCGTTTTCAGCTCTGTCTGAACAGTTCATTAAAATATACTCATTTTGGATTTTGGGGCTGCGATTAGATTGCTTGTGAAGTGGGTTGAAAACTAGATTCAGATGGGAACAGGAAAACTGTTTATAAATAAGAAGCAGAGAAAATTCACAGAAGTGTCTTTCTCACAAGAGTGAGCTCGCTCCGGGGTCACCTCCAAAGGCTGATCCAGAGCTGAAGCCCATTCTGGGTGCTTTAAATCGGCCTTTGGAAGTGCTTCCCTTTTCCATGGACTACAGAAGAAATTCAAAGAAAGGATCACCTGATTCCAGGACATTGTAAACTGCAGTGTAGCACTCGATAAGATACAGACTGCACGTAGCGTTTATTAGTGTAAAGTATTTGCAGTAGGAATTGCCATTATTTTATTTTGCTCTTTTCCAATGAATTTAAATGCAGAGCATAGTGCTGCCATTCTCCTCCCACTTAGGCAGCAAAGACTCTGGTCTGGGGCCAAAATCTACTACAGTGCAATGTCATAAATGAGCATTAAGAGAAATAGTTTGCTTTTTATCACACTTGGTAGAGCTCCTCCCTGTTTTATTCAGTGTGCCGGTATAGAGCATGCTTAGCTAAGAGGATTCTGGTTTTAAGACATTATCTACTTCTTAATCAATTTTTAGACAAAATAAATCAGGATTTGAGTACACCTTAGTTTGAGACCTGAAGTCTGGCAGTCCTGCCAGGGTAAATGGGATGAGCTCAGTATTATCTTGCACTGATGTACAATACAGAAGGGCTTTAAAGTGCTGGTGTAAATTTAGACTATTCCAAACACCCTCGTTCTTGATCTGCTGGTAATCTTTTCCTATTTACATTATAGTGCTGTCAGAAACAACCATTGCCAAATTCCCTCTCACTTTCCCTTAACGAGGAGCGCACCATGAGGGGGTGCAGATTCCTCCATGACTGACCTCCTTGTCGCCGTCCCTTTGAACTCCAGTCAGCAGATCCAGTCATCTCTTGTGTAAGGATCTGGAGTTTACTGTGCAGCACACGTGAAGTATTTTCATTTATCAGGTACCACAAATCGCATTACAACACAGTGTTTACACTGAATTCCCTTTCAGTCCATCTCTGCAAGAGATGCAGCAAGACCTGAGCTTGTGAGAGCACCTTGGCGAGGAAAGGGCTGTGTCACCCAGCGTCACCCAGGAAGGCGCACACGTGCTGTGGGGCTGATGCCCTCGTCAAACACGGGCGTTATCAGGCTCTGCCCAGACACCAGCCAGACTCTGACCAAAGAAAGCTTCAAGCAATACTTCTTTTATCGTTCTTTTGGGTGAAATATTCTCAGCGGGTCTGTACCCCCAGCCAAAGAATGTTTTGCAGGGGAGTCCCACCTGCTATTCAGTGAGAAAAAAATTGTTTTTAAACTGTTTCCATGAACTATGCCTGGTACGGGATCAGACTTTACAAGCTGAATGAGGGTTCTGCTGGATACATATGCAGCACAGTGCCTCAGTGTGTACACCGGAAAACATTCGGTGCTGCACTCTCTCCCTCCACACCTCATTTTTAAACTGTTAACTATAAGCTCTCAAGGTAGCAGTGCTATGTTGATACCTCAGGGAGCACTTCCAGGTGCCAGTAACCCCCCTAAAAAGTACCTTTGTGCATGTTCATTACATAGAAGTTCCCAGGCCAGAAGTGAAATGTTGTGGAAGGTTCTTGATACCGTTCTTCTAGCCTGCCCGTGTTGTGAAAGCGTTAAAATATTCTGGAGATCCTTTATAGAAAGTGAATCCCTCCTTTTCATGGTCAGAACACTTAACAAAGATATTTTAAAGATTTTCAATTTGTCTCTGACTTATTTGTCAATAAAGATAAGTGTCTTTTGACTTGCTAAGCCAATGTAATTGAACAATAAACTGCAATGCAGTGTGTGATCCTGTAGTGAGAATGGATCTTTTAAACTATTACCTGAATCAGGAAGAAATGTGGAAAAGAATATATACTTTTGTTCATTGGGAAAACACTTACTTGGAGAGTGCCAGCATGATTTGTACGCTGTTTTCACAACAGTGAAAGACAAGCAGAAACACAAGTAAACATTTGTCTCCATTTTCTTTAAAATTGCTTGACATCTTCATGGTAATGTAACTTACTAAGGAACCAAAAGTCTATGTAGATCTTAAATTTTCATCTTCAGTAACATTATTTCCAGTATTTTTTTCTGCTGCAGTCCTGTCCTATTTGGATTTAATCTCTTTCTGATTCAAATTTTTTTTTTTTTTTTTTTTTTTTTTTTTTTTTTNTTTTTTTTTTTTTTTTTTTTTTTTTTTTTTACAGAATGCTAGGAAATCTTCCCCTTATTCTGTTTATTTTGTATTTTGCAGTCCTCCTTTTTTGGCCTTGATTTTCAGGGTGTGCTCTATGACATTATTTACTAAGAATATTGCCCTTACATGTTTCACATTAGCAAATAATAGGCTAAGCGAGAAAATATGTGAAATAATCTGTAAATTTGTAATGTAAATTGCATACTGTTCTTATCTGCACTTTACAGAAAACAGCATGCCCTTCGGTAGGCAGTTTTACTGAGCTATTTTTTTTTATTTGTAGCTTATGTCGTGACTATTAATGATATAGCCCAAGCCTTAAATGGCACAGTAATGGTGAGGCTATCTGAAAAGCGGCTATGAGGTGAAGTGTGTGTGAGTTTGTTTTAAAACCTATTGCTTTTTTAACCTCTTTTAATAGCTTTGGCATTTTTACTAATAAGACCTGCCACTTAATACTAGGGGATGGTGGTATCTGCCCTACTGTTAACTGCTCTTTCAGAAAAAAAAAAAAAAATTTTGTACAAACTGCAGAGAGAATCCCTCCAGCTCCCTTCTGCATCTACTGCTGTCGTTTTTTTTGGCATATCTTAATGATTAGGTCTGCATTATCTGTTTGGAAAAAAAGAAAAATAAAAGAACTTCTAGACTTGCTGTAGTTGCTATTTTTAGCATAGATTGAAATTATTGTAAAGTCTGAGACTTCACAGTTATATGGTGCAGCTGAAAGAATGTCATTATTCCAGTGCCGAACCTGCAGCTCACATTCTCACACAGTCTGAAAGCCTCCTCTCATTGCAGGCAAAGCTTGGAGGTGGTAGGTGGTATTACAGCAGTAGAAACCTGGGTGGCCCTTAGGATTTCGGGTTGTATCGTTTGGGTAAGTGCTGAATGTACTGGGGCATATTCCAGAGGGCTCTGTGACATAAAATTTTAAGTGTTAGAAAAATGTAATGGAAAAATGTAATGCAATAAGGTACCCATATGTATATCTGGAGTTCTGCGTGTATACATCTGGAACTCTGCATGCTGGAATAAACACAGCTGCATTTCTTTGAATGTGTGAGACATAGATTTATATACACAGGAGAATAAATCTCATATTGCACACTCAAATCCACTAGAGTACAGGATTTTAATTGGCCATGTATCACAGTCTTGGACTTTCTCCCTCTCTGTCTCATTACGATTTCTGAGATTTAGTTCAGAATTTAGACAATCAAATTTAATGTAATTTAGCTGTATAGTTCTCAAAAATGGTGAATAGCACTGTCTTTATGAGGGGTCAGACACTGATAGCAGGTATGCATGGATTAGGCCCCCCTACACACACAAGATTGCTTTGGGAAGGATTAACTTAAGATCTAAATTCATATACACAAAATTTTATCGGTCCAGTCTGTTACGACTTTAGATTTTATGTGATTAGAACTGAGGTGCAGATATTGCACCTGTTTTGAAGCACAGTCTTGCGAGTGTATTTCCAGTTGCAAGCATTTCTCTGTTTATTGCTGCTGTGAAAGGGCAGCACGGTGCAGGGATTAGTTTTGCATGAGATGGGGTGTTAGATGCCCTGGGCCTGTTTCACCTTACACCTCTCCCAGCTCAAAACTCGTTGGTGTGAGGTGAGCCAGGAAAGCCAAGGCAGAGCGCCCGCCCTGCCTCCCGGACAGACACATGGAGACAGGGTGAGTTCCCCCATGGGTCAAAGTGCAGGTGCTGCTGTCACTGAAAAGCAGGTTTCTTGGTAAAATTCTTCTCAGGCGTTTCATTGCATGAGCCACGGGAAGGCTGCGTGCAAACCAAGGCCACCAGACACATATCTTCTGGGACACGCGAGCACTAATCTCTCTGCGAAAGGCCAGCAGTGCTTCCCATATGATCCTCCACGGGTGCTGTTCCCCCACTCCTTTGGGATCTTGCTGCCTTGCTCCTGGGCCGCCCCAAAAGCTTTATGCCTCAGTTTCTGTGAGGCTAGAGCAAAGCCTTCCCTGGAGGGACTGCTTTGCAAAGCTTGCGCACATTTTCTGCTTATCTGCTCTTTGTCCCAGGGATGAATGGGCCTCAGGCTTGTGCAGGCTGCGCTTTCTTTTATGTTCTTTCATTATCATCTCCTTCATTTCTATGATTCTATGATTTTTCTAGAATGGCTTCTGTAAGGAGAATTTTGTCCCTTATGCTTCGCCATGACCTAGGAAGAAATCTTATGACTTCCTCTATCCCTATGAATATAGTTTCTCATCCCCAGATAACCACAAAAAGCTCCAGAAATGGAGGCTATTTTTTTTCTTTCCTATGTACCAGCTTCACTTGCTTCATATCTATCTTCGCACGGGCCAGAAACGGCCACCTCCAAGCTGTTACCAGCATCTCTGCACTGAGCGGCGGCTGCCCTTCACACCTCCCTCTCGTCTGCTAGAAAGTTCCCATCTCTCTTCCACTGTGCTCTCTTCCCGTGTGATGTCCGAATGCTCACCCTTGCCCACTCCTGGGGCCAGCGGCTGGCAGGAGAAGGCCTTTCTAGCCTCTTCCTTCCTCACAGCTCTCCCCGCTGGCATCACGGCATTCCCAGCCCCTCCACCGGGAATAATGTTCTCGCGTAGCTGAACACCTCAGTCAAGAGTCACCATCCCCAGGATGGCGTCCCTAGATACTCCTGCTACAGCCGCCCTGCACTTCACCTGGGCAGGTGAAGTGGTGACACCTGATCGTGCCTGCACTGCGTTGCTCCCTCTGAGGTCGGACAGTTAGATACTGAGGTCACCAAGAGAACCTGGTCCTTGTTCGTGTCCACCTTTCAGCTTCACTAGACAATTTCAGATGAAGGTTGGTGTTAACAGAAGGAACCCACATCTCTGGCTGCTCTGGAGAAAATGTTACGGGAATATGGAAATGCAGGATGGATGCTGCCAGACATAAACAGGAGTATCTGTTCAGGCCTGGTGGCTGAAAGGCATGAGTAACTGTAGCTACAGTAATTGTAGTCCACTGTTAGCAGACAAACATATAGTTTTGTATAAAGATTATCAGTTACAGCTGAACAGCAAAGATCTGAAACACTCCAGATCAGAACTGATCTTTCTAGGTAGTGACAAAAGTGATGTGTTCAGAGGCAGCCTATTTAATCGGAGGGAAAAAAAAAATGGAGGAAACTGGGAGAAAAATATTTTGGTATCAAGTAAGTTTGAATTAATTAAAAAAAATGTATGTGAGCTCACAGCTTGACTCCTTGGGGTCTTCTGCCCAGGAGCTGTTCCTCTCTTTCATTAGAACATGGGGGGCCTACAGGTGGCAGAACAAGGAGCGTGGCACATACGTGTCCATGTATGTGGCAAGGAGGGGGGACAAAAATGCTCTGAATAACTGCAACTTCTGAAGAGAGAAGAGACACCATTCAGAGAAAAACAGTAAGGTGGGGTTTTTGGCTTTAAAGAGCAGAATGCTTTCCCTTGGACAGCCTTTCCTCCCATAAAGCTAGTACGAGCTCTCTGGGACTTACTGGAAGCACTCAGGTACCTCCTCTGCCATTAGGTCTGAGTTAACAGGGAGGAGATTCTGCAGCACAGCGTACAGAACCAGGGAGCAAGGCGTTCAGTGGATCGTGACTAACTGAAAAAAAAAGTCAGATGTTCCAAATCCATATTTGCTGCAAATACTGAATGACTAAACTGGTATTCTACAGCCCATAGAGAAGGAAATTCCTCCATCCGTTAGGGAGTGTCTGTGACTTACGCAGCCTCATTTTTCCTGCTCGCGGCTTCTTTATGTGACTAGAATAAGAATACTTCCTTGCTGTACATGTCTCAGCAAAGCACTTCAGCTTCTTAGGCTTCTCCTTCAGCAAAACAGTTTGCAAGGTGGCTAGAAGATGACCCTGAGTTTTTTAGACTGGCTAGACAGCCCTATAAACTTCTGCTGTACATGTGAAAGACTTCTAATATCCATTTACTCATTGCTGTCATGCTGAGGTAGACTCGTTCAGGGAAAGTCTCTGTGCGTTTCTGCTGCCTGTGAGCAAGTCTAGGCTAGAGGAATTCTGAAGCAACTCGGTAATTAAAATCACATCTGCCAATCTATCTTTTCTGTTCTTATAATGTATTACCACAGAATTCGAGCATCTCTAAGAACAGATTTTCACCAGAATGCCTAATATAATACAAGTGAAAATATGATCATATTGAAGCATCTAGAAATCACTGTTAACTAGGTCTGGATTTCATTCTTTGAGGACAGTCTTCCTTTTTTAGAGGTTCTTTTTTTTTTCCTCTTTCCCTGTGGGATATATGTAGAGTAGTACAAATTCTTCTGTAAAATAATTTTGAAACAAACTTGTTTTTTGTATTTACATTTCTCTAGTGTCTGCTACCTCAGGAAGTTCTGGCCAACAAGTAGTTTGGAGAAGAGCTGACAAAACCAGTGAAAATGGTAGTATATTTGTGGAAAGTGATTTTTGGTTGAACAGTTGCAAGTATTAACTGTGAGAAGGTAGTAATGCACCTGATACTGGTTGGCAGGAGGCTAAGGGGAGAGGCCTAGCATGCTCTCGGGAGTGAGACTTTGGACTTCACTACTGTCCCTTAGGCCAAGTCTGCATTATTCAGTGCTATCGGTTTGACTTGTGTCAAACTCCAGATTCCATTATTTTGCCTTCTTGTCTGCCTCTTCTCTTCCTGTATCTTCTCACCAACCCTGTCTGTCTATTCAGCTGGTGGTGTTTCTATTGACTTCAACTGTGCACTCCAAATGCAGCATGGTGCCTTCAACTGCAAGCAAGAAATTGATTAGTTTCTTTGTACTGGTCACATTCATGTTCCAATTACAAATGATGGTAACTGAGCCAAAATACGTGGGGTTAGAGCAGGATTTTGCCTTGTAAAGGCACTAAAGTGAACAAAATGTCTCTTTCCCTCCCATTAGCAACTGGCTTTTCCTGGTTTTGCAGACAATGTCTGTGTTGCTTCTTTGGTCATGTTCTGAGGCCCACAGTTTGAGAAAGATCAGATTAGCTTCAGCTTTATTTATGCTCAGTGAGCCAGATCTATAGCTGATGTAAAACAGTGATATACCCATTTTCATTGTTGAATATCTGGCCCATCGTATGATGCTGAGGACACATGCAGAAAGATTAGTCTAGTGAGCTCATCTGCTATTTGTAAACCCACTCTAAATGATAATATATCTTTTATCCTCTCTGGTTTGAATTTGCACAACACATACTATTTGCATATGTTTATCACTTTCAGCTCAAGGTGGTAGAGAAAATGGAGTTTCAAAATGATGCACAGAGAAATTATGTAATTGCTGAGATGCTCTTCTCATTTGTGGTGCTCCCTAAGATCAAGAGCAGGCCTGATGTGGTACAGGTTCTTGCACAGGCTGCAAGGCTTGGAAGGTCTAAGTACTCTTTTTTTTCCCTGTGCTTTCTCCGACTCTCCACCTGATGAAACAGAGGGATGTATGGAGCTGGGAGTCCCTGGGGTGGGAGATGGATTGGCACTGGAGAGAGGCTGTGCAGGTAGCCTAGGTGTAAGGAAGCGAGCACTTAGCAGCTTCTCAGGGGATGGTGAAAAGCATCCCAACCCATCAGCCAGCTTGACACAAGTGTGCGCAGCCTCCCCAAGCTCTTTTGTAGCAGTATAACTCTGTGCAGCGCCTTATGTGCTGTATACAGCAATTTAGATCTAAAGGCATTACATGGCAAATGGATACCACAGATTTTAGAGTACCTGAAAGCCATCCGACCATTTTAACTAGGTCCTCTTTTAGTAATGGCCTTAATGGTGTGCTGATAGTTTTCAAATGTCTTGTCTGTATGTAGTCCATTACTGTTTCTCTAACATTTTTTTTTCTTAGATACCAGAAGTAGCCTGATGCAGGATAATCATATACGATAAAGCTAACACTGGCACATTTCACAATTACTAATAAAACATGATGAAAGACAAATGATACTAAAATCATTGAGCTTTTTTGTTTTGTTTTGTTTTGACAGGTTTTTTTTGAGTGGGAAGCTAATTATGACTGTCAAGACAATGTCTTCTGCATGTGGAATGAGAGTAGCTTGTTGTCATGCACTTTAAGAACTTTGTTTTTCATGGTATTAAATGCTAACCTTTTGTGTCTTAAAATCAAAATTTGAAGCAATAGGAACAACACTATTCTATCGATGGGCCAGGGAAGCAGCTCTTTTGATCTTGAACAGTGTTGAAAATCTTAGATTATATGATAGTTAAAGAGGAGTCACATCGGAAAAATCTCTTCACTGTTTTGACCTCTAGCTTGAGTGTCTCAGAATATGACTGCAAATGTGGGCCACAGGTGGATCCAAAAGACTTGTTTTACCTATAAGCAGTGTTGTTTTCTAAAACTGTCTAGCACTTTATCATTAATAAATAATATACAGACTTCTCAAAGCCTTTACTAAAAGATGGAACAAAATGGCCTCTTTTATCCAAAACATGGTATTGTTTTGCCTAAAACCTGGCTGATTTCCCTATATGACAGTCTCAGAGGAAAATAAATGAGATGTTTACCATAGCATTCATGCCATGTTCATGGCATTTTAAGTGTCGTTTTAAGTTAATGTGGCTGGAAGGCTAGATCTCTGTCCTGTGAGGAACTGTACTGTTGAGAATTAGAGCATTATACACCAATGCCACTGATACAACTCAAGCATGAGTGTGTTAGGCTTGGAAAATTACTTCACCCTATGGTTATCGGTACCTGTATTTACATGGCGGGAAAGGGGGAGAGGGAAATTCCACTGTCACTCCAGAAGAGGAATGATTAGTGACAGCTGGTGAACTCAGCCAACATAGTTGCTCTATTTGAAGAAAGGCAACCAGTTTATCCCATCCACCTTCTAGAAGGGCTCAGCTGAGCCAGAAGGATAGCTATAGGTAGGCCAACAACTAAGGTTTGGTGGGATTAAAGCCGGCTCATTGTTTTATAAGAGGAAAAGAGGAGTATGAAAGGAGAAGAAAGTCAAGTCCGCAAAAGTTCAAGTTGAATTGTCATATGTTTGTGACTCTATGGAGAAGGTTCCTGTGGAAAAATCTTTGGTCACAGGACACTGAAAGAAGCATTTTGGAAGAGGGCTTCGGGTGTCACACTGAGAAACAATGCTTAACATGGTAGTGTTTTAGACACTCTGTGGTTTGGCCATGAGTCAAGAGTATATGCCAAGCTGGAAGCAACTGCACAGAGCTAGAAAGAAACTCTTTTTTCAGGAGATGTCCTTCCAGCATTGTCTCCTGTGGAGTTTATTGCTCCTTTCTCTTAGATGTCTGGTACTGGTTGTAGCTGGAGGGCAGCATAGGAGTAGCTTATTAATGGATGCAGTGTAGTAGTTCTGTCAGTCCACTGAGAATAAGCTGATGCACTTTGAGCAACTTGCTGTAAAGTACTTTTTACATTATTCCTAACTTCATAACGTAATGCATTATACTTAAAGCACCCATCTTTCTAGTACTGCTGTTCAAGCGAAGCTCAACTTAAAAATTAACCGAGCGTCTCAACAGTATTATTAACAGAGCTTATCATACATTAGGAAGTTCACTCAGATTCTTAAATGGCCATTATTGTATTGATTGACTTTATGGTGTGGAATCACTGTCGGTGTTCCTGAACATTAAGTCTGTCCAAAACAGAAGGTCTCTGTGGTGATAAGAATTCTCCAGTCCTGCAGTTTCATTAGTGCTGTTCCTACTTTCTCACTTCCTCAAACAGGTTTTTCTCCTCAAGTGGTTTCTCTTCAACCTTTTCCTGATGACTGAGTAGAAAAAGCTGCCTCACCTCTCTTCCAGTGACAGACCGTTTTGCCGTTGTCCCTGGTGCTGCCTTCACACTGGTTCGCCTCTAAACCCCCTCATTCATGATCTGTTACGGTTCCAGGTTTGTTCCAATCCTAGCTGCTATGTCAAGAACCAGCAATGGCAAGCAGGTCTTGTGGGAATTGCAAACTAGGGATTAAGGAGACCATTCTGGTTCTGAAAAGATACAGAGGCTGGTGAATATGACCCGTTTGTAGCTAGAAGTTCTGGTATTTATCTATCTGTTGGTCCTAATTGTCTGCAAAAGCAAAAGAATGAAAAACATGGATGAAAGAAAGAGAAGCTACATGATGAATTAGTTCTCTGAGACTCAGCTCCCAGATCAGTAAATTGGCAATATGGATCAGGCTGGGAGCTCTTTCTCACTGTTTACCTGTACGGGTGACCAGGGAGGAGTAACTGCATTCGCGGGTTAATGCAGAGTATCAAGTTGTGTCAGCTGAGAGGCTGCTTGTTTCCAGACAATGGTGTCTGGTTTATGAAAGCATATGGTGGCAGAAAGGGCCCCACTTTGTCTGGAGATGAAGAAAAGGCTGCCTGAGAACACTATGGGTAGGGTGAGATCACTTATTTTCTCCTACTCAGAAAAGTTGAGGACTGTCAAAACACAGTTCCATGTGGCACGGGCTACACATTCTTCTGGTATTGAAGAGACATTCACGTGACTCTCTCCTGTGAGTCTCTTCACTGAAAATACCTTTAAATAGCAAATATGTCTGTGTTTAATGTGGTTTCACATTGTTAGACTCGACATGCAATGAAATGAGAGGAGCGTTAAATATAACTCCGCGTTTGGAATGCCCTGCTTATGCAAGAAACCACACCAAACTCAGAGATACAAGGAGAAAAAGGAATCACAAATACTAGTGGGAAACAAATGTGCTTGGGGGTTGCCAGCCAAAGCATACAGGGGTCATAAAAGGGATTTTGGAAAGTGAAAAAAGGCAGAGCTGAAAGTGGGAGTCTATTCTCTGTTTCCATCACCTCTCATTGTAGGTGCAGAACAATGTAACACTCATATCCAAAATGCCTCACAGATGTTCGGCTGGTATCATGGGCTGGACATGTGTCAGGAGCAAAGGCTGCATCCTGTTAATGCTCTGACTGCTGTCTGCCTGTATGTCTGTCTTTCTGTCTGAAAGGCTTTCTGCGGCCCTCAGAAGAGCAGCAGGACTCATGGTAGGTTCCTTCTACAGTGCCTGTTCGCTGCAGCACATACAACCCATCACAAATATTTAGTTACCTATTTAATACTTTGCAAATATCTCTTTTTATCTCTTCCCTCTGCTATGCACTTGCAAGCTGTAACTTTCCCTCTTTATAACGAAATGTGGCAATACTCTTGTTATTGCAATCCTAATGTTCAATTAGGGTCCTTCTAACAGGGGACAGTTCTTGCCTTAGGGATTTTGGGATTCATTTACACCAGGAATTTATAACCCTTGATACAATCTTTCCAAGTCTCAGCACTGCCGAGCTGTATAAGACAACTCATTCTTAAGTGCCAAAAGTGACAGAAGGGAAAAGGCAACATGGTGCCTCTCTCCAGTGATTCTGTTCATAGGGCAACTGGTAAGGATTTATTGTGCAAGTCTGTGCGTCAGCTCCCTTTTTACAATCATACTGAACAGATTTTTTTGTGTATGTGTCTGTACAGAAGACCTCAGTGGGGCTTTTGCTGGCTATCCCCCAGCTTGCACGCAGCAACACAGGTTACGTGTGAAAAGAGGCATGTAGGGGAAAGAGACAAAGTCATGGCCATTTCTTCTATTTTCTAATGCATAACAGCTAAATATTCTTGTCTTGTTAGTATTATCTCAATAACAAATAGCCTTTGCTATTCCGGCTTTGCCAGGTATTTTCCTCAAATTTTCATTGTGTTGTATTTTCCTCTTGTACATGCAGGCATGCAAATCTACTACAAAGTTTAGATATCCACCATCTCAAAAGCATTTTAGCAGCCTTTAACTATTTATTTAGCAGCATTTAGATGGAAGAAAAAAAAATATCTGACTGCACTTCACATTAATGAAACACTTACTGGCATCTCTCTAATAATATTTTAAATAGAGAAAAATGTTGGTCATACATCTTCTAATAAAGCGCATCCACTGAGTTAAATTAAGTCACATAATGAGAGTCTTATTGTTCGTATTCTCCCCCTTAAGTACCAGGATAGAAGCTCGGTTTTAAAGGATCTCTTGCAAGTTAATAGATCCAGGCTGTGGTGATCTGAATTGTGAAAAGAGTCAGAGACTTTCAGGGAAAATGTCAGGGCAATAAATTCTTTTGGTTAGAATCAAGAGGCTGCGCAACATGATGCATGGTGGTTTTATTTGGTTAGAGTCAAGGAGCTTGTCACTTTATTTTATTTCCTTTGTTTCATATTCTACCATTAATTGTGAGGCAGAGAATGCCTTCTGTCCCCTGGATCTGTAGAAAGGGACCCCCTAGGTTTTTCTCTACAAAGCAGTTTTCTGCCTGGTTGCTTCCCACCCTGCACTGGTGCAAGGGGCTGTTTCTCTTCAGGTGCAGGAAACCCTCTGTTGAACTTTATAAGGTTTCTTTCTGCTCATGTTTTCACCCCATTGAGATCCCTCTGAATGGGTAGTACAACAATCTGGTGTATCAACCACTCTCAATTTCATAGCATCTGGTAACTTGTTCAGGGGTTAATATCCCACCACCTGGTCATTGATGAAGAAGTGAAACCGTAAAGGATCTATGAATCACTGTAGTATGGCATGGGCAACAGGCCTCCAGCTGGACTTTGTTCTGCTGCTCATAGCCATTTGAACCTGGTGGTTCAGACAGTTCTCAGTCCACCTCTCTGTCCACTTTGTTTCTGAGATGTTATAGGAAACAGTGTTGAAAGCCTTCCTGAAATCAAGAACAACTTCCACTGCTTTCCCACTGCCTACTTAAGCCACTAATCTACAGTCTCTTCCAAGCTGAATCGTTCTGTGATTCTGTAATGTTTTTGAAGAAGGCTATCAGGCTGGTCAGGTATCATTTCCCCTCCATAAATGCAGGCAGATTACTCTCAATCATCGTCTTGTCCATAATATATTTGGAAATTGTTTCCAGGATTATTTACTCAAAACCTTCCTGGGGACTAAAGTGAGGTTGACCAGCCTGTACCTTCCCACACCCTCCTTCTTACTCTTCTTCAGGATAGCAGTGACATTTTCTTTCTGATAGTCTTTCAGGATACTTGCCCGATCACCATGACTTTTCAAAGATAATTAAGAGTAGCTTTGATGGAGGGATAAATATATATATAAAAAAAATGAGTCTAGCTACGTAAGTGTTGCATATCTGTCTACCTGCTTTGAACCTGAGTCAGCCATTTCAAATATTAGATTTCAGAGAGATTTTAAAGAGAATCCCTGTAGATGTTTTAGATCTTCTGGCAACATGCCAAACCAATCATCTATTTCTTTCTGCGCAATTATATTAACACTGAACATCTTGATCCTTCTTTTGTGAGAATAACAATGTAATAAAAATACCCATCTACAATATTAATGCTCAGCAGCTGTCATCTCTTTATGCATAAATAAAGTCTGCTCTTCAGTGTGGCAAACTTTTTTGATTTGCCAGTTATTTAGACTTTCATGTGTCTTTCAGTGGTTTCTGATATCTGGTTCTTTCAACAAGACAGTATCATAGGAATGTATTTTAAAAACTCAGCCTAGCATCAACTTTAAATGGCCATTATTTTCCTTTGGATACAGCCTGCGCCCTCCCACCCCAAGCCTAGGCAGTTAAAACAGAAACTAAACAAACAAAAAGGAATGCACAAAGGTCCTGTCCTTAGTTCTCCTATCAGCTCTCAAGCATGTAATGCTTAAATGCAAACTTGTAAATTGCTTTTGGAAAATGTGAAACATCTCTAGCTTCAGAAGACATTATGTGTGTTTTACTTGCCTTTAAACCAGGTTTGCAGAGCCTGATTTGGTAGCAAGCTGAGATATTTAAAATTAATTGTTCTTCCAGCAGCTTTTTGTTTAAATTTCATTGTGCCTCACATATGGACTTAGTCTGGTCATACTTTAATAGCTAGGAAATACCTTGCAATCCTTCAAAAAGATCACTGTAAGAAAAGAAGAGAACAGCTAGTTTCTAAGCATCTAGCAGCAGAAGAGGAATTTATTACCTGGAAAGAGAAATTGGTCTTTTGCTGCCTCCATCTTCTCGACAATATTCTTCCTCTTGAAAACTAATTTGTGTTTATAAAAAAGGCAAGAAATCCATATGGCATTCCATTTTGTTTCTCTAGGACTAGGTTGCACCACTGATTCTATAAGCAGAAATAAGAACTTGTTGCTTTGACATTTTAGAAGACCAAGATTTAATAAAAAGAAATCCCTAGAGGAAAAAACTACAACATGCATATTCAGTATAAATATATATTTGTACAGTATGTAGAGTTTGATACTGCATCAGCCCAGTCTTAGTCAGAGCTAGTTCAAATTACAGATAAAGCTCAAAAGCATTTAAACAGCACAAAGCTTTAGAAGAAATGAATGTAGGTACTACTGGCACCACAGATTTTTATGGTGAAGTAAGAAAACAATAGAAATGGACAACAGCCCTATTCCTTTTTTGGATTAAATAGAACAGACCAGCATTTATTTCCATGTTCCATCCATGATATAAGAGGTGTCTAGATAAACTGCATTAAAGACAGCTTTAATCCTTTTGGACAACAGACTGAAAAACTAAATACGTTTTCTCCAATCTTAAACCTTACTATGTAACCAGTATGAGATGGAAGGGGCAGGTGGAAGGTTACTTAGGTATGGCAGTCTCAACTTTTTACTCCTCCCAAATGGTAGAATATATTTCAGAGAGAGAGAGAGTGGTGTAGCTGACCTGTGAATAAGTGGTACAGTGATGTACATGTCCTCTAGGTAATAGATCAAGTAAAGGACAGAAATGAAGCCATCTAGAGGCATGAAAAAGTCTTGAGCCAGAAGCATATGACTTGTCTGACAAGGTGAATGAAACTTCATGATTACTAACACCAAAGCAGAGAATGAATTCTTCTTGAGTAAAGTGACTGTGAAGGAGGTTTGAATTGCATGTAGGCAGTTGGAAGTCTGTCGATTTTGGGATGGAGGGAGAGAATAAGCACTGCGGGAGCATGCAGTGAGGGAAGCCAGAACATGCCTTTCCAGCTGCCCATCTCCCTTCCTCAGATGATGGTTTCAAATCTAGGGAGTTGTTGGGAAGGGTGAAATTTTCTTGTTTGATGTTTGCATGCTTCTTGATGAAAAAAACACTGGATTTGCAAGATCAGATAAGATCTTTGCAGTAAGGAGGAGTTCAGATGTGCATCTGCTGAAGAATTATTTGCTTACAAAACTACATGAGGTGAGACCACGGTTAATGGCCACCAGTTAATGACAAGATGCTGGTGTTTCTCACTTCAAATGAATGTGATACAGACAGAAAGCCAAGGCAACACTGTAGAGAAAGTCCTGAAACTAAGTGGTTAATGTGCTGTTCATAAACTATATAGAATCTAGAATCAGGACATCAAAATACATTAATAATGCTACACTGAAAGGGATATCAAGGGGCTCTTGTGATTTATTAGCTAAACTGTTTGCACTTGGTAGTAAATACAGGACAGTGATGCAGGCAAATCGTAATCTCAAAAACACAGAAAAGACACTTTAAAAATGTCAAAATGCATGCAATGAAATTTGAGGGAAAAAAATCTATTTTTTAACTTTTTTTTTTTTCATATAAACACATCTTTGCTAAGAAGCGTATATGACTGTCAGGTGAGTAGACTATTTGATTACCCCAACCAATCAGTCACTGGTGGCTTTCTCTAGCAGGAAAATCAACTCTTTTGAAGTGATGTCACTTGCAGAAAGGAATAGGTGAGTTTTAACTGTTAGTTTCTGCCCATGTACGAGAGAAGGCACATTGCTTCTGTAAATTAGAGCTAGCCCTTACTCCTTATGGTAACCAATCAAAACCCTTTCATACACAGAAAAAGAAAAATAAAACACATCCACATGCATTCCCAGCTCTTCCATTGTAGATAAGAAATAGATAATAGAACAGATACATCAAATCCTGATAAAGAATTTGATGACAGAGGGGTTAATTTCTCCTGATTTTCTATTTCCATGCTGGATATTCAGAGGAAAACCACTTCTCTTGTTTTTGCAAGACTTGTTTCTAGAGCTAAAGAGGAACTGTCTTTGCAGTAGAGAGATCTCTCCTTCTTTCCCTACAGCCTGGTGCTACTGGTGCAGCTTCCGTTTATCTAAGTCAAAGTCAAAGCATTTCTTAGAGCATGCCCAGACTCACTCCTTCTAGTGTCTTTCGTGTCTTATGTTCAACTTTTTTTTGATAAAGTCTTGAGTTAGGATGGAACAGCAAAAAAGTGACTGTATCTCAGATACCATGCTTTCACCATTCTGCTAATTAAAAACAACAACAAAAAAGAAAAAGTCAATAAATAATAATAAAAATTCATGAATTATTCCAGAGTAAGCTTTTAGAATGATGTTCTCTTGGATATGCAAAATTCTGCAGCACTTTGGACCTAGAGGAGTTGACAGTCTTCCTGCTACCCTACTCAGTGGAGCTTCTGATGGTGTCAGACTGCTGCCCTCCTTGTGCCCCTACTCTCCTAGGATCATCTTGTCTGCGTACTTCTCTGCGAGATTAGTTTCTGGCACATTACATCTCGAAAGGGAGGCCTGTGTTTTCCAGGTCAGCATCTTCTTTTCCAGGCAAACATTTTTCTTTCTGGAAAGATAGTCAGAGTCTGTTGTGCAGGACTCCTGCTAGAAGACACATGTGCAACACTGTACTAAAATGCAGTAGGTGGATTTAATAAGTTAATTCCAAATGATGGCCAAGCTACTTCTAGCCAGATGGTCTATATGTCTCTCTATACATAGTTTCTTACCAATGCTAGATACTTACAAAATTTGCTCATTAAAACTAGAAAATCAAGTCACTCATGGCTAGCCAAATGTGCCACACAATTCCTCCCCTTGCGGGAAGGCTTCACTTTTCCTTCTTAGCTGTTTGCCCCAAAGATGGAGATTATAGTCAGTATTAAATTAAATGAATGGCATTACTGCTTGATTTCCAAAGCTGCTTTTACAGTAGACAAGAAGCAGGGGAGGGAGAGTACTTTCAGACACAGTTTGATCAATGTTTTGAGCTCTTAGTTATATTGTGCGCTTAATTTTTGGCAGTTTGCCTTCGATCTGTGCATAAAACTCTCTGCATCTTGGAAGGTAACAATAGTCATTAATTTTGCTTACTAAACAAGAGCTACATGGAAAAGAGGAAGGGCAAGTTATCTACTACCTCTAGACTTCTTCCCTTTATGTCTGCTGGCCTCACCTTCCTTGCCTGCTAAATTTTGTAATAAAGCAAAAGAAAAAACTTTTATTACACCATTTTTCCAGTGTGCTTAGCAAGCATGAGAGGGCATAGAAGAAGAATTTCTGGTAAAGGCAGAGGTTTCACGAGAGCGTTACCATTTAAGGATGACAACGAGGATTCGCGTGAAAGGCAGGAGCTCTGTCTGTGAACGCTGAGCAGCTGTTTACGTGTTCTCCCTCGTGTACGAGGAGATGCAATGCGAGCTCTCCCTTTCTTCCCTCCCAGGTGGCTGGTTCATACTGTTTTAAGAAGCATCCCGTGAGGCAGGAGTAATCGCCTTGGGCTTTCTCAGGGCATCGTTTGTGAACACAGTGGCTTGTTCAGGACTTGTCAGGGACATGTACTAAGTACATGTGTATATTCAGCTCATTGGACTTCTTCTCCTGCAGTTTCATGTATTCTACATTTGTCCTGTTGCACTGGCTCCTCCACATGCACAACCCATAACAGTAATCACACACAGAATCACAGAATTGTTAAGGTTGGAAGGGACCTTCAGAGATCATGACTAATGAATGTTAACACTGAATTTTCTTGTTCCCAGAACAGGGAAGTGGTGGGGTCACCGTCCCTGGCAGTGTCCAAGAAACGTGTAGATGAGGCACTTAGGGACATGGTTTAACAGGCATGGTGCAAATGGGTTTACATTTGGACTTGATCTTTAAGCTCCTTTCCAACCATAATGATTTTGTGATTATATACCTTCTTACACTCGGGCTTTAAGGTGTGACTAAATTTGGGAGACTTTAGATGCATTTTTTTCATGTGAACAGTGCATCTATAAAGCTTTTTTTCTTTCCCAGTGTCAGAGAAACTCTTTGCTTGCTCATAGAAGTGTCAAATGGAACTTGCACTGCTTCAAGGAGTGGAACTTGCACTGCTTTTTCTAGTGGACCCCATGCATTCCCCTTCACATCCAAAGGTCATATCCACAGGATCTAGCCAGGTCTGTATTACTGTTGTCTACAGGTTGAAACCAGATGTGATCTTCCACTGAATAACGCTGCTCTGAAAAAAATCTTGTATAGATTGTGACCTGATCTTCTTTGGCTATTTCACTTTCAAAGTCTTCCAGATAATTTGCAGTTATCTGGATTTATGGCTTCTGAGACCTAAAAAACTACTGATGGTAATGAATGACAAAGTTGTAACACCTAATAGCATATAGTTCACTGGGGCACCGCAAATGCCCTCCCTGCAAATGCCATGCAGCTGTTCTAAAACAGCCCTGAGCTGTGTGGGAACATGGGGATTAGTTCACTCCAAAACACAGTTATACATATGTGGACACAGCTGTAGTAGAGAAAGATGTGCTTAAAAATAAGATACTTAGTGCTAGATTTATTATTGGTTACCTTTTGTTCTGCCTTCATCAATGGGATATTTCAACAGCAAAATAACAGTTGGGTAGCTGGGTCAACTGAATAGCAAACTGATTCATTAATCTCTAAGGATTTCTTTACAAAAGGAAAATACTGAGCATGAAGAAGTTAAACCCCAACCTTGCTGTTTAATACAATCTTGCACATACATAGCAGCTTTTGGACCCCAGTTTCTGGAAAACACCATGGAGCCAAAATACAGCCAGTGCTATAACTGTTAAAAAGGCACCTGGATCCTAAACCACAGTAACTGGCACACAGAACTTGCTCTGTGATCGTCTTCTGGCCTTCCTGGTGCTGACATGGGGAGCTGGGAGCTCTTGCTCCCTTCCACGCCTTGTAACATGGAAGGCCCTGAGATAAGGCAAAGCTTGGCAAGTACGAGGAGAGAACACTGAACTTCCTGGATGAACAATATTTGATTTCTTACTCTTGTTGACAGTTGTGTCATGTTCCTTGTAACTCAGTCAGACCAGATGGAGGTTGGGGATAGCCAAAGTTTTAGGATAGAGGAAATTTCTGAGACTCTTCACAGGAGTGTGAGGCAGAGAAGTCCAGAGGGGGCTCGGGGGGGAGTAGCCAGCCAGGTCTTGGAGGTCATGAAATTTTTCAGTGAAAAGAGGGAACTGAATGGAGTTTGCTGCAAATCAGATAATCACTAAACTGACTGACTCAAGGCCCCAGGGAGCTAGACCAGGATGAAAAAAACCACAATGGGCAGAGGAGAAATTGCATATCAATGCTTTTTTTTTTTTTTTTTTTTTTTTTTTTTTTTTTTTTTTTTTTTTTTTTTTTTTCTAGTATCTAGTAGCTTTTGTCTTTAAAAGCCAATTAGTTTTCTTTGGGGAAGTCACTTATGGAGAAGATTAAGAGAAACCTATCTCCTTGCTCTGGCTCATAACCTCTTCACAGATGTCTGGCACGAAAGGAAGGCATTATACCTGCTGAGAATATTGTTTTTCATGCCAGGAATCAACTTCAAACTGTTTTGCTTATATTGTATTTTTTTATTATATAAGTTTTCCTTGCACTGTGGCTAATTGTTTACCTCTGGCACGTGCAAGATGCAGACAGCGGCAGCTCAGACACTCTTGCTTCTGCTCTGTGGTTATACCCAACCTCCACTGAAGGTTTTCAGGGATTTGGTGCTTCCTGAGCATCTCACCCAGGGGCCTGATAGAAGTGGTTAAGCTTGTGATACATTTACATCTGCCCTTGAAGAGAGACTCCTTATACAGAGAACCGTGTGGTGAGTCAGAATCTTCTCCATGCAAGTAAGCCAAAAATGTTTAAAAAACCACTGTCCAGCAGCAACAGATATGTTCCATGTTTTCTGAATTCTCGTACATAGGTCTCTTTGCAGTAACATTAGTTGGGTTGTTATAGATTGAATGACTTTTTCTCTCATTATCTTACCTGGATAATGATTGAAAAGAATCTTAGTCTGGTTAGTCACAGACTAACTAGCCCCACTTCAGCAAAAAGTACGTGACAGAACTGATACTCATGTGAGAGCACTTGAGTTTTCCACCATGTTTTTTTTCATGTGGTTTTCTGGTACTTTCTGCTGTGAAGCATTCTCACTGGGAAGTAATTCCATGGTCTCTGAAAATATATTCCAGCTTCGGCTTGTAACCAGAGGTCTATGAATGCGAAATGTGATCCTTATTCTTTTTATCCCATTATGCTAATTATGCTAGAAAAGCGCTTTGTAATGCCTTCTGGGAAATCCGTGTTGTACAAACAGAATGTTTCCTGATAGGGACTGAACATAACATTTGCTTATGTCAAATATTAAGAAAAACTCCTCTGTGGCGTCCCATTTCTCCTGAAAAATAATTAGCATTCAGAAAATATTTCTACTAGATGGATCTAAATGGTCAAGCTCTTCAAACCAAATCTTTTGCTCATAGCTGTCTCTTCCTTCCTTCTTCCTGTGAAAATCACTCTTCGAGGATCTGTCTGAGGAAGGGCTAATTTGCAGTGCTATGTAGGTAATTGCTTAGACTGGCAACAAGCTTAGCATCATGATCGGAAGAAGAGCTCTTGGTATTCTCCTCACTGGCCACTCGCTCATGCTCTCTTGATGATAATTGAAATAATTATGTCCAAGGCGGGGAAATAATCACTTAAGCTACAGGTTACTCACTTTCTGTGTGTGTGTGTGGGGGGGGGCAGGTCCCTAGGAAGTATCTTTTTAAATGTCTTTTGAGGGTTTGCTCAACAAACTGGTTTTCTGTAAAAAATACCATTACTCTTAGATCATTTTTTTTTTCTCAAAGTGCCTTTAAATATCAATAATAGAGAATAGCAGCTCAAAAGAATGTGTTTTCTTCCTCTCCAGTCAAACATCCTATAATCAAAGTTCTTTTCTGCTGGCATGCCATGTATGGACAATATTCTTGGTGCTGCAAGATTCAGAGCACTCATAAATCTATCAGTATAATTGATAGCAAATCTAATCCGTCAGGCTATTTTCAAAGAAAATAGGTTATTAAATGGATTGGACATTTGATAATATCACTTTATTCCTTTCTTTGCTGACCTGTATCTATAGCAGATATATTATGTTCAAAATGATGAGCACATATGCTTTGACAAGAAGATTTCTTCCAGCATTTGAGATTTCTGAGATGTCTGCCGCTCAATAGTCAACTGTCAGCTGTCATCTTTCGCATTAATTTATTCATATGCATGGAGTGAGCTGCTTTATTTTCAGAACTCTTCCATCTCAAATACCCAGGCTGAAGGTACTACTTGTGTGTTGGTGCTGCCTCTTTGCTTGTCATTCATAAAATGTATGAATGTATGCCTTCAGATTTCAAACCTTGACCTCTTGTCTGATTACAGAATGGATTTGCCAGCTATGGTTTTACTAATCTGTGGAGGGCATAGTCTAGATTTGAGCAACTGACTTTGTATCCTGTTTCCTATCTATTGCACTAGGGTAGCCGCAACAAGCTGGATGATAGCCCTGAGTCCAAAAGACATTGTATGAATCCCTCATTGTGCTTTGTTAACACTGCATAAAACATCTGACAAGCTGTAAACCACAACTGTAAACTGTGTAGATATTGAGTTTTATTTTAATGCTTAAGCATTGTGTGTGACTGAGAAATCAGTCCTTCATAGAACAGCGATTTCTTAGAAATCTTTAGAAGTATTGTGTGCCGTTGTTAGCTCTGGCCTCATTAGTATGGCAGCACGCATACAGCTTGGCAGTTCCTACTGGGAAAAGATCTTGCTTCCGATTTCTGAGAGATCTTTTTGGGATGAAGGAAAGCTGTAAGACTTCTTCCTCTGTCATGATGCAGTGGTTCATGATGCTGTGATTCAGTTCCATGAGAACTCCACTAGGTCAAGCAGAGGTCCCACGGAGCTTGAAGCTGTTCTGAGTGCTGTTTGCTAATGTGCTGTAGTATTTAATAAGGTATAATGATAATATCTTCCTTTTTCCTTTGTAAACCTTTTTAGATTAGTTTCCCACTCCCGTTTCTCATGGAGAGCGTTCTGTTTTTCAGTACTGATAAAGCTAAAACTTGCACCTTCACAATGCTCCCTCCCCAACCTTTTTGTTTTCTCTCTTAAGTGTATTCACAGAAACAGAAAAAAAAAGTATATATATAAGCAAGAATATTGCATTTTCTCTTGTAGGCAAGACATTAGACAAGAACTCAAGCAACCAACCTTGTATTCAGCTGCATATTCTGCGGCCACTTTCCACCGCTTCTTTCTTCCCATGCTTTCCCTACAACTGCTGGCTCAGTGCCGTACCTCTGAGGGCTCTAGGGCAATGCAGAATGGCTTTGTCTCCAGCAAATAATTTTAATCCACCCTACGTGAAGTGCCAGAGCACAAGATTTAAGACCAAAAGTGGGTATGCAAATCCCTTCAAGAATTATTGAAAAGGAAAACTTTGCAGGAAAGACTGGTAGGGTCAGACTCCTGAAGGATAACCTATGAGATTTGGGGGCTCTACAGGTTATATAATTTTTACAGGACTGGCCACTAAGTCAGGAAATTATTTGTTTTTGAGACATTTTCAGATTTGAATGTTTTCAAGTTTTAAAGCATCCTGATAAGACACACTTTCATCTGAAGTTTGTGTAATTGGAACTGGGAGGAGGGGAGGTTTTGTGTGTGTGTGTGAGAGAGAGAGTGAGCATTTATAATTTTATTTCAGAAAGAGCTGTAATGATAAAATTACAAAGTCCATAAGATGCAGAATTACATAAGTCCAAAATTTGTTACCAAAAGTTTTACTAAAGCCAGCTGTTGTAATATTGATATGAGACAGAACAGATTGGCTTGTTCATGGCAGGCAAAGTTTCACTGCTTAATAACGACTACTTTGGATTCAGTCCAGCAAATAGTTTAACTCTATAAATAATGCAGTCTTGCTACAATTTCCTCTCTCAAAATTTGGTCTCCTTAATGATTTCAAAACTGCACTGTCCCATGGTATTATTATGCTGCTTTAAATGGCTGTGAATTGCTGACTCTTGGTAGCTATGTGGACTCTTCTTTATGCTCTACCTTTCAGTCTGAGCCTTCAGTTAGAAGTAAATTGTCGTAGAAGAAAGTTAGGTCATAATGTCCCTCTGTAGCTTATTCTGCTGGAAACAGCCAGAAGATGAGAGTTCTTTTCAGTTGTGGCTTATCAATTTCACTTGGGAGTGACTTAACCTAAATTACTAATAAGTAGCGTATTTAATTTTGGTATTTATCAAAACCAGAGGAATTTTTATTTCTCCTTCCTAAAGCTAAGATGGTGGGGTGATACTGATTGCACATCTCCGCTGGGCTGAAGGACACTTCTGGATGCGCACCTTCATGCCAGGTGTTGCCCATAGGAAACCTCCCTGTCTCTTGAAGTTGATAGGCATTCTCCTGAAAAGAGTGGCTTCATTTTCTGTTGTTGTGCATGGTCTTGGCCGTACAAAACACCCACCACATTCTCAGACTGCACATTTATGTGTTAGGAGTCAGCCTTTCAGCTCTTTAGATTTTTTAGCTTATGAGCTCATGAGTCTGCCCTTGTGTGAGTGCAGGCGTACTGGTCTGTCTGCTTTTTGTTTTGTTGCTTACATTAATGTATAGATGGTTAAGCAGGAATGAAATCTCTTCCTCTGACTCTTTTTAAAGCCTCTATGAAAAGGTGTCTTCAGTGTTTCTTTTTGTGTGTGTTTGGAATTCACTGTGTGTCCTTTCTGTTCACTTGCCTAAGGGAGGCTGCTAAGTATTACATATATTTTTTAAGCACGGAGAGGAGTGAATGGAGACTTGATGGTTGTGGCAGACTGCACTGTCTGACATTCACTGAACCTGGAGCAAGATTCTGAAAGCTCGAGGACTAGGCAATAGAGCTGAATTTCCCAAGTGCTGGCGTTTACCCTCTGTGGCAACCTCCATCTGGAACTGTGGCTGTGGGTAGGGATCTGTGTTGTCCAGGAATTGAGCAGTGGTTTTATACTGTATCTTTGCCTGCTGCATGGATGTTTCAGTGGAAAATATAGTGGAAACAGTGGCAGTATCAGAGCTGACAGCTTTCACAATTTTATTGCATGACTCATTGCTGTTTTCCTTACTTCCTCCCAGCGATTGTAGTCATGTATGTACACCACAATTTGACTTCAGTTTATTGAGAAAGAATTTCTAAACCTCAGGTTAGTGAGGGAAAGCATGAAAAAGTGAAAAAACAAATGTGCCTAAGATACTCTGAGCTCAATAAAAATGAATTTTAAATCCAACATTTTTGTGACTTCATTGTTTTTATGCTGCTATTCATTAATTTTTGGAAGCTCCCTGGAGATTTTTCCAATGCTTGAGGCTGGCAGGAATGGCGTATTTCCTTTACAAGGCATTCCCTCCGCAGTGCAAACAGCTGGAAGAGGCTCCTACAGGAAGCAAGTTCTATCCTAAGTGGGATGATCTGGGAGGACACAGCAGTTTCTCTCATTTTGTCTTTCTAGATTTTCCTGAACTATGAAAGCAGGTCCACAGTTCAGCAAAAATGCTGAACATTATGTATGCTGCCTGACTGCTATTAACCATCTGAAGTAAAAGTGACCATGAGTGAGCAAGATGAAATCTGTGCAGCAGCGTAAGGGTACTAGACACAATGCCAAATTATCTGGAGGAGCTTTCGTGCACCAGTCTCTTTGCTGTGGGGTATTTCTCAGAGGAGAGTTGGAGCCTCTTTCAAGCACAGATAAACAACCTGGTAATGGGCTTTAGGTGATATGTCTACCTACTGTAGCGGTAGTGTCTAAGCTAATCTTAAAGTTTTCTTTGCTGAGGTGACCAGTAAATGCTAGCATGTCACGATGGCTTCCAGCCTTCACGCACGAAAGGGATTCGGCTTGAGTTTATGCTTTGCAAATTAGAAAAGAGTAGAAATGAAAAATGATGATGTTAAATATGCTAAATGATGTTAATGATGTTAAATATGCTAAATTCATATATAAAATAGAAAAAAATATATATATATTACAGGATTTTTTCCTCATTTTACTTCCCTAATTTGGCTACAGGCTCAAAATGTCAGGCCTCTTTTTAAAATTACATTTTCTAGTAGTTCCTACCTATAGTCATAACTAATTGTAGATTATTGCAGATTTTATGATCTACCTAGCATATTTAATTTAGAAGGCTCTAATTCGTCTCACATTGCTATAGATAGGATATTAGAAAATAAAGATTTTTTTTTCTCCTTTCCAACTTTATGTCATTGAACCAGACTTTATTCAGGGTTGATACAACTACATTCTGGTTCTTGAGTTTAACATTTCACACAAGTCTGTTCTATCCTGATTAAACTTTCTTGCCATGTATACCATATGCCTGCCTTTATGCTCTGTCTTGCAACTGAGATAGATAGAACCAACTTTAATTATACATGGATTCATTGCATTTTATCACCTCAACAGAATTTGCAATGGAGATAGCAGGTAATAAGAAGCTAACTGAAATTATGATGTTAAAACATGAAGTTTTACTTTTTTTTCAGTCCTAGCATTATATAATGTGAGGAAAAAAATAACTGAATTATTTTTATATCTTCATTGCCTTTTATTTCTAAAAACATATAGGTATCTGTTTCTGGTCAAAGCAGTAATTTCACATGCATATTTGACTTGTAAGGGTTTATGCCACTTATGACATTATTTTACAGTCTGTTCTTCTTTTTTGACCTTTCCTTCTTCCGCTTCTCTCTTCCCTTTCCTTCTCTTCTTTAAAAGCCATATGATTTCTTTTCAAAAAGAAGAAAACATTCTAAAGTTGAAATCCAGAAAATTAGATGTACCAGTTCTATAAGTGCTATACAAGATTTGCTAGAAAAATCTTATTAACCTAAAGTAATTTAAAATCCATTCTATGAACAATTTGTTTAAAATGTTCAATGTTTGTTTTTTTTCCCATGTCATCCTTATCTTGTATACTATTTCCCATATGCAAACACATGGTTCTTGTAGTGGTTTAGTCTTTTGCAGAACACTACAGAAGTACATAATCATGACTGTTGGGCCAGACATTCCTAAAAGAATTGTCTTCAGCATATCCTGAACACCCAGTATACAAAAACACATTCAATCTGTAAGTGATTACTAGACATTGTTGCAAGCAATAGAGGAAAAAAAAGATTATATTTGCTTATCTTCATATTCCCACTTCTCTGACACGGTCATCATTACGTCAATAATTCTCTGAGGAGGATGAGAGCAGTTGGCTGATGGTATTTTGGGGAAGAATGACCCTGAAGTTTGTGCTGTTGGGTGGATAACCACCAGCTACTGTCAGCGCCGAGCACACAGAAATACAGTCTATCGACAAGGGCTAATGGGTACAAGTTGAAACATAGGAAGTTTCATCTCTGTGTGAGGAAGAACTTCTTTCCTGTGAGGGTGACAGAGCCCTGGCACAGGCTGCCCAGAGAGGCTGTGCAGGCTCCTTCTCTGGAGATCTTCCCAACCCGCCCGGATGCCGCCCTGTGCCCCGTGCTCTGGGTGTCCCTGCTGGAGCAGGGGGGTTGGACTAGATGATCTCTAGAGGTCCCTTCCAACCTCAACCAGTCTGTGATTCTCTGCGTGCGTGTGAATGCGCTGGCATGGACGCAGCCTCTCAGCCCCAGTGATTTTGGACAGAAGAGAAGTTTGGAGCTGCGCAGGAGTCTAGTGGCACCCAGCAGTCCTGCACCCTTTGGCTGGAGCTTGCAATTCAGGGCTCCAGAGGAGTGCCCTTCATTTATAGATCCCAGATCCAGGGCTTTCTGGAAGAGCATTGAGACAACTGGAGCTCTCAAAGGTGCTCGTCTTTTTCTGATGATTTCAATGACATCTAGCAGAGTGCATCAGTGTATTGTATTCAGTAATAATTTTGCGCATTCACTGGGATCTCACAGTGTTTCAAAGCTATGCAGTGATTAAATGCTTCTGTCTTTCAGAATACTTTTGTATCCATTTTTGGGCCCTACAGCTCCCGTTACTTGCAGTGTGACACTCGTTTTAGAAAGAAAGATTTTTTCACGTGTGTTATTCATACTTTCTACATTTTCCTGTCCTAGCTTATACTTTTTTTTTTTTTTTTTTTTCTGTTCCATATGGCTAAATCTTATACATTACACTGAAAGAGCTAGGCAATTTATTTGTCCATGGAAAGATGTGTAGGTGATTCTCAAAGTAAAGAAATTTTGTAGGTCATGGTAGATGTGTGTTGAAGGAATTCAAGATTAGCTACGGTAAGCTGATTCTTAGCCAGTTATGGGTGTAGTTTGTGGTGGAAAAGTGAATGAAGTACCATGACTAGTACTTAAGAAAGTCCACCAAGTATTGAACAGACTGGTCATGACTGGTTAGTCTCACATCTGCAGCCATCTCCTTGTACCAACTCATCTGCTTTTTGTAAAACGTCATTTGGACATGAAAGTGGAATGTTGCTCATAGTTTCAAAGTGTGGGTGGGTTTTTTTTGTTTGTTTGTTTGTTTTGTTGGGTCTTTGTTTGTTTTTGAGTTTTTTTTTTTTTTCTAACTAGACTAGAAGGAAAAGTTTGAGCTCTGTGTGATTGAAAAGAAATATCTGTCTAGATTTTTGAAATCTGAAAACTTTGTTAAGGTAAGAAGTCTGGATTTGTCTCAACTAAAAAAAAATGATTATAGAAAATCTGCTTTTTATTAGGAGGAAAATATGATAATTTCATGCTAGTTTTGTAAGCAGGGAGTAGCAGGAAGTAGAAACAGGGAAAGTAACAACAGTTACACTTTTATGTTCATCTTATCCAGCATCTGCTTTCTTTTATTTATTTAAAACTACAGTATTTATACATTGCATTAAAATGTCTATGTATGTGTGTATAATATGTATGATATATGCATAAGTATATATACACTTATAAGTATATACTTATAAGTGTATATACTTATTTACTTTTAACTATATACATGTATATAGTATTTGCCTGTATAAATAGGTATCATACAAAACAGTGCTGTGCATTATAGGTCTCACTTGTTAGAATTATGCAAAGCAACCTTGATATTGTTGGAGTTTGAGAAATTGCCATGTGATTTGCATTCATTATGTTGCAATATTATTTGTAATGTTCACCCAGGAGAAATGGGAAAGAAAACAATAATCTAACAAACTGTAGTCCTATTCAGTTTAACATTCAGCAACATCAGGTTCACTGAATGTAAAGAAATTTGAATCACTTTCTTAAATTCAGTTATGTTGTGCTAACAGTGTTGTGCTATGAATGTTTTGATAAAATCTGAAAGCAGTCATGTCTGAATTTACCAAAATAATTCCTACAACATGTTGAGAAGACAAATTTTTATTTAAGCAGAGTTCAGCCATTTCTGAAGTGATTAATATGTTTCAGAAGTAACTGAGAAACTGGAGAAAAGAGAACTCTCCTCAACTTTTACTGAAAATTTGAATCAATAATGAATGTAAATCTCCCTTGAGATTTACAACGGGTTGCTTAGTTCTGTCTTTAGTTTTTGCATCTTTATAATTCCTGAATCTGGAATCAATAGATCTCTGGGAATGGTTATTCTAATTGTTCTTTTGCCAGACACAGATGGAAAGCAGAGGAATGAAAAGTACCTCATGAAACTTCATTCATTTGACATGTCCAGGGCAATTTTTCAGAAGTAGGAGATGGTATTCTTCAAGTCAAGGAGCAACTGTGGTGAAGACAACTGTCTGCTACCCATTTCAGAAAAACTGCAGTCATTGCCCTTGTTACTTTGATGAAACCTCAGGAAGAAAAACAAAATATCGCTTCATTTTAAGCAAGTGTTCTGTTTTTTCACTTTGTACAAACTGCACTAGTTTCTCTGCCATTCATTATGACAAGAATTAAGAACATTAGAATTGTCCCATGCTGACCAGTGAATCTTCATTGCTTTGTAGTGTATTTTCATTTTGGCATTGGCATTATTTTTAAACTCACCCAATTTCCTTTGTTTTTGCCTCTACTTTGCATAAGTGGCTGGGTAGATCTATAAGGCCCAGGAAGCAGGAGCTGTTATCTGAATTTTAGCCCCTGTGCAGAGATGCTAAGAGGAGCTAACACGACTTGGACATGTGGACCTCCTGTCCTGGTGTGTTGCCAGCACAGTATTGCAGATTCCTCTGATTCCTTTGCCCATGGGGGGACACAAGAGGGAACTTGCAGCTCTGTGCAGCAGCCCTGCCTCACAATGTGATGCAGAGGTATGCCTGCATAGGAGAAAATATCATATATATGCTGAAAAATCCAATACCTAAGCAGTATATACAATCTTTTGCGTTTGAAATAATTGCCTAAGAATTAATTTCAGGGAATTTTGAAACAAGTGACTGTGATATGTGTCCAGACACCACTGGCAAGTACAGAAACAACCCAGGAAAATAATGTCTTTGGAAACACTCTACCAGATTCTGCCAGCTTGACTATAAGGGCGTTGATACCAGTTGTTCTGATTAAGTGTTTGAATGCAATCATAGCCAGAGGAGGACTTGGGGACACTGCAGGAGACTCAGACTCTGTATAATATTGAAAAAAGCAGTGGCATCACAGCAAGGGTAAGCAGAAAACCCTGATATGGCTTGTTTTCCTCATCTCCTTGCAAATTAGAGTAACACAGGTCCAGTAAAATGATTCTTAAAGTACAGTTGAGCTTCTGCTCTTCAAGCTATTTCAAAGAAATACTGTTTTTTTTTTCACTTGTATTGCTCTCAGAAGTTTGTATGAGACAGATGACAAGCTGTGTTAAAACTAAAATACAACAAAAGTTAAATCAATAATGACCATTCAAACTAACAGAAAAATCAAACTGTAATTTGAAGAATGTGGAAAAGTTATTTAGATCAATATTTTGAATCCTGTTTAAATTGCCAATGATAGGAGAAAGTGTTTAAGGGGTCTCCATTTGTATTTGAGTGACTGAGGGCAGGGACAGTTGCCAGTACTGTAGTGTGTTTTTTTGGGGTGAAAAAATATGTCTCTTTGGTAAGGCAAGTAAGGCAAGAAGGCAATACCATGGTTTGGGTTGATGCACAATGATAAGTGAAGGTCCTGTTACAACGGAAGATCTAGTCTTAATAGTTGCTTCTCTCTAAAGATGGGGCATCATGTGCGGAGCACCATTAGGCTCTATTATATCAAATAGTATATCTGCTCCTGCAGTGCTTTCAGCATCGCTTAGGATTGCAATTAGAAACCATAAAGACTATAAAGACCCTAGGAAATTTAACAATTCCCCGAGATGACTGTCCTCTAGAAATGGTTACTAACGTATGTGAAGTAACTGTCTGCTATCTTTCAGTAGCTTTTTCAGAAAGTAGCCATCATCTTAACTGACTCTAATTTATACCCTTATTATGAGGCAATTTAGGAGATGAAAACCAAGAGACCAAGATATCACCACAAGATCTGCTGGATCTGTGCTGGATTTGGCTTTAAAAGAGCTACCTCTGGGACCAGCAGCAACACGGCAGCAGCATTGAGACTATCTACCCCATGGCATCACATGAATCCTTATGGTAACAGAAATGATAAAGGAAGAGAAAGCAGCAGCAGAATTGCCATTCCTCTCATGAAGAAAATCTTTCAAAGAAGTTTCCTGCAGTGTTAAACAGCTTAAGTCACTGGAGAAGAGATAACTACACAAATATTTAGAAAAAGCCATTTCCAGTCAGTGCTTCTCCAAGAAAAATCTGTATTATCCAGAAACAAGATTATAAGAAAGTGTTTTAAAGACATTTCTGAGTTTGAAAATACCAGAAAAAAATGAGGAAAGGCACATAAAAATGATAGGAGAACAAGAGAAATAAACAGGGAGACATGAGAGAAGGTCTGGTCAGAAGAATGGCATCTAGGGTAGTTTTTACTTATTTACATAGAAAATCCACAATTACTTGGTGTTTGTGTGTGTGTGTATAGAAAAATAACGATGTTTAGTCAATAAACGACACTTCAGCCTTTTCATATCTTAGCCAAGAGGATTCTTTGTTCCAGGGACCAGATCCTAGGTAGGGGCAAATCGGAGGAGCTTGACTGGCTTCCAAGGAAATCCATGGCTTTGGGCTTCTGAGAAGCTGTTCCACCCATCCCTGGGTCAAAAAGGACCACCTGCATTGTGTATTTTTTTTTTTTTTTTTGGTTAGTGTCTTGGTTTTGTTGGTCAGAGGTAATGATTTTTGACTAGCTTTTAGGCCTTTTCCTTTGAGTACTTCCTCTCCCTTTCCATACCTTGCAGATATTAACAACCACATAGCGAGATTTTGAGTAGAAGTCATTAGTTTCCCAATGATGGGGGCAGGGGGAGGGTATATGAGACTATAGTATCCTGTCAGCTATAAGAACTGGCACTGCACAGATTCTCTTTTGATGGATAGGTTGCATTTAGGCTGCCCTGGACATCTTGCCTGGCCGTGTAGTGTTGGGGCAGCACGCAGCTTCTAGTTTTTTTCACAGTCGATATGCTGCCATTTCCTGAAGAGTTTGACATCAGCGAGAGACTCTGTGCAACGAGATGGAGGTTACGATAAAGCTCCTCAATAATGTAAGATGCCCAGGGCTACTTCCAGAGAGAGCGGAGAAGTACGTGAGGTAAAGATGGCAGTGCTGAGGCGAGGTAGCCGTGCGGCTCTGCTGCTTTTGTCTGCGTTTCGGGCCGCCGTGACTTGACCGGCTATGGGTGTAGGATTTTGCTGCGGAGCCAACGGTCAGAGCCTGCATAACAAGCTTGTATCCTCAGGCCTGCCTGTAGCTATGGAGACCGGGAAAGGAAAGAACCGTCTTCAAGGGCTTCTGAGGAGCAGCAGGGTCATAGTTTGAGGAAAAGGCCAAGCAACTCGGCACTCAATAAACTGGAGCAGGAAACCGCAGCATGACTCATTTCTAATGTGTAATGTATCATCAGAGCTCTCTCGTTACAGTTCACTGGTGGAAATGAAGTTCATCTTTCTCTGGCTTTCAGGAAACCACTGAGAGAAAATTCCTTTAGGGAAGCCACAGCTCCAGCGCTGGGCACTGTGCGAGCAGAAAGGCAGCACTGATACCTGGCTCTGCTGCGTGCAAACCGCTGCTTTGCAGGACCTTGTCCCCAGCCGAAGGAGCAGGTTCTCTGCAGAGCCCCTTCTGCCCGCCTGGGACCTCCGTAGCTGGGGGTCGGCAGGCTCGGCGAGGCGCTGGCGGCGTCCAGGGCTTCATGGGTCAGCTCCTTTCCTCATGCTCTCTTGCTAGTGATTTCTGTTTCTGCCAGCCATGTGAACAGCAGGCAAACCAACTCTGATAATGAAAATCAGCTAAAACAACAAAGTCTGCTTTTGTTTTCTTTGGAAAAAAAGATTAGCAGTTGAACCAAGTCTTGAATGGGAACCAAATTAGATTCCATTCCTATGCTAATTTAATAAGTATTTTTGAGGGACAGTGATATGGGACTGTTAGTGAAGTTCACAACAAAAACAAGTGATTCTGTTTCCAAGTTCCCTGCAGGAATCTAGGTCAAGGGGAAAAAAAAAGCACCGGGATATACTGACAACTGCCCAGTGACCACTGGGAGAGCTAAGGAAGGGTGCAGGGCACAGGCCTTGGCCATGCTGACCTCCGCTCAGCTTGCTTTTCTGTTCCAAAAGAAAATTGCACACAACAGAAGATTCCCATCCTGAAATATTAAACTGTGATCCCATGAGCTACAGGCTGTGTTTTGAATCTGGTTTTGTTTTCACAAAACCCACATTATAATATCTTGGCATGGTACTGAGCACCATCAATTGTGTAAAATTCTCTTGCCGTGCTTTCTATCATTAATAATACATCCTGAGATGGAAGGGAGAGCATAGTCTTGCAATGCTAGCTGACAAGAGAGCTGAAAATGCTGAAATGCTGCTTTTGTTCCAAATAGGATGACAAAAATGAGAAGAAACTTTTTGTACCATAGGTGACTGATTCAAAGTAGGATTGAGAGCATCTGAAATTCATGGAACTTCACTACTTTGGAGGAAATCAAGACTGAATTGAGAACTGAAAAAAAAAAAAATCTTGGAATTATTTACATTTCCCTAGAACTGAGTTTAGCCTTGAAAATATCAGCAAGCATTATCCATCCATAAATTAATCCATTATCCACCCATAAATTAAGCTAGAACAATTCAGAATACTCATTCTTTTGCCCTAGACTTTTTTTTCCCTGTTTTTGAAGACTTTTTTCTTCCCGTCTCCCTAAAATACTAATATTAACCTTGTCTAAATATTACATATAATTGTTCTTAGAAATGCTATTGTTCTTTTAGATGTTGTTTTAGAAAGTGATGCCTATTAAAACAGTGACAATGACCTCTCTTTCTGGATGCTGGTCAAGAACTCTAACCAAAAAATGGGCCCCAAATTTTAAGGTTTCCAAATCGGTCAGTACTTTTCCTTCTCAAATCCTGTGAGGATGTAGCATTACACTTTTGTTCTATCCTTCTGAAGTTTTTTTTTTGCTGGTTACTTTTGCTAATGACAAAATTCAGTGTTTGGTTACTCTTGTTCTGCTTTTCTGTTGTTGCGAGTTCAGATAGATTTGGGAGGCTATTTTTCATGTTGTTGAAACAGAGTAGAGGCAATTGCCTTATTTTCAAATGGATTCTAGGTCTGCGCTCTTGCAAGTTTCTTTATAGCCTGGAAGTCCAACAAGCTGGTTTGAACATAATTAAGGATATGTTGTTCTTTCACCTCTTTAACCTGGAGAACAGTTTGGCATGAGAACAACCTCCAGATTGGTCATGAACAAAAGAATGCAAGAAATTAGAGAAAGACTCCAAAATATAGAAGGACTGAGGAAGACTGAAACAGTCTTCCTAAACAAACACTAAACACTCCTTTCCTTCCTTCCTTCCTTCCTTCCTTCCTTCCTTCCTTCCTTTTCTTTTTCCCTTTCTCTCTTTCTCTTTCTCTCCCTTTTTCCCTCTCTCTCCCTTTCCCTCTTTATTTCTCTCTCTTTCTCTCCCTTTTTCCCTTTCTCTCCCTTTCCCTCTTTATTTCTCTCTCTCTTTCCCTTTCTCTCTCTTTTTCTCTTTCTTCCTTTCTTTCTTGTTTTCAGATTACAGTTTGATAATTTTGAGTAGGATTAGATAGTACAGTGGCCTTCTGCAGAGGAGCAGAACTTGGAAACTTGGATACCAAGAACTTGAGTGACTTGTATACATACTCCTAATATAATTGATAATTTATATTTCAAAAGTGAGGAAAACACTGTAGCACTTTTTTTTTTCTGATACTGTTTTAAGTTTGTTAGTCAGTAAAATTACTTTCTGAGGCCTCAACAGAATGAAATCAATTTTTCTTGGCAACCAAATATATGTCACAAATTCCTAGGCACTGGTGACTATTTCTGCTGAAGCAGATATGGTTTATGAATGTGCATTTGGAGGGAATTTTTACATAGTAACTTGGTGCCTAGAAAACATTTTGTTCTATCTGTTACTGTCCATTTCTTGTCATAGCTTACAAAATAAAATGTACTTGTTTTGGAAAAGAAGAATGGCTAATAAGAATGAGGGTGTATTTTCATAAGCAGTGCCAGCCAATCTGGCTACAGGTTACCACCCAAAGAGGCCTTTCTGTTCTCCCTGTTTTTTTCTCACCTTCTCCCAAGTATTTGTTCTTCTATATTAACATTTTTAAAATAAAGTTGGATTAGGACTTTAAGCTTAAAATTGCCGTAATAAAACAGGAAAAGAGAGATGCTGCCAGAGAGAGTACTCTCCCATTTTCTGATAGATAACTGGGTGTCAGAGTTAGCTATAAGTTGAATGTAGACAGCACACAAGAAAATGCCACTGCAAGGGCCTCCTGAAAGTCCAGTGCCACAGAGGGAGGTAGGGTGGTTGGAAGCCTTCCTCCTCGTCAGGTGACGGGGTAGGTCCTAACGTGGTGACCCTGCCATTCGATTTCCATGTGATTTACGCAGTGTGTCTTCAACCTGAGGGCCTCCCTGGCAGGATAAACTGACCATAAGCATGACACAGTATGCCTGCTCAACAGTTTGGGCTTTTGTGATGTTCAGATAAAAATCTGGGGCAGAATGCCTTCCCTCCTCCTTCGTCTGCTAGCACCCAAGCTGTCAGGCTTCATTTTCACAAGCAGCGAGGAGAGGATGATATTAAGAAGGAGATCAGAAAAATGCTCGTGCTCCAAGTGTGTGTTCAGATTTGCCAGAATTAGTTGGTATCTGGCAAATGATGTGTGTTGCTGGGGTACACTGCCCAGCGTTTACTACCTCCCAACACAGAGATGCTTCTCTCAGCCTCTCTAGTTTCATCAGCTCCCACCTTTTGGGCAGCGTATCAGCTTCTCTGAAAAGCTAAAGTGCAAACCGAGCAGACTCAATCCGTATTTGGCAGAGGATGGATTTATGGAATAAATCTTCTTCCTTTTAAATATAAAAGAAGTATCCAGTGATCTAGATCAGTTTCCTCAATTCTCTTGATTGTTCTTTGGAAATTTACTGCCTCTGCAGAATTTCCAGATTTAGAAGATGATCCCTCCAAATCATAGTTTCCTTCTAACCATTGAATTCTGCTCCTTAGTTTTGTCTGATATTACACTAAAAAAGCTCACTACTGACGTCCTGAAATCTTTGTCCCTTTCTCACCCTTCTCTGCATCCCACTGCCTTTTAAATGTGCCTCTTCAGACACTTTGTCCTAGTCTCAAAAGTGTACTACAGGGGAGGCCTTTTCTGTGATATGTTCTCACAGCACCCATTTTTATGTGTATTGCTTTGCCCTGACGTGTAAATTTGCTGAGTTGTTATGTATTTATTTCACAGTTCTTCTAGGATATGCCTTTGGGCAGACTATTATACATTGAAAGCTCTCTAGATAATTGTTTAGATGTCTAAATGATTCACAGCTAGGTATTGGAACAAGCTCTGTAGAGGGCCATCAAGATAATTAAGGGCTGGAGCACATGACATACAGGGAGATGGTTGAAGAAATGGGTTTCTTTAATTGCGTGAAGACTAAGGGCAGAACCTGATCTAGCTTTGAAGTTGGATCCAGTTCTGTAACCACCCCTGAATGGGATGCTGAACCAGATGATCTCCCAAGGTTCCTTCCAACATGAATGATTCTGTGTTTCTGTGATTAAACACACTGTTAGAAATAGCAAACTCTACATGAATAGACCACCTTTCACATGTCAATATTTTATCATGGAGCTTCCTATTCTAAAGTTTTGGAGAATTCAAGATTTTCACATATTCCTTGAATATGACCCTAAACCATTAAAACTAATTAGCATTTTACTTTCTTCCTTCTTTGCTTGCATGTTCTCTCAAGGATATATTTTGCCCAGTTCCAGGTCTGCATTTCTTTAACTGACCATTGCTGAATTGTTAATAACTGTGGGTTCTTCAGGGCCAGCCTGTGTCGCCGTTCATATCATCCCGTGCAGGCTGCATCCTGTATCTCCGCTCCACCAGGTGTCTGCTACTGTGTCCGGCCTGCATGTCTTTGCACCTCCTCATTGTGTTAGGGCAATGAATATCTCATTCTCCTTGTTAGTGCTATCTGTACAGAACTATGGCTGCACCACACAAAGATAAACAAGAGTAAAACAAATCAGCCATTGAGACCTGGTCAAATAAAGAACTTGCTGTCACAGCTAAACCTAGTAAAGAAATTTCTTTACCAACAAGTAAGGAATAGTTCAGATAGATAGAGCAAGCCTGACAAGCCTGTCCTGAGGCCTTGGGAACTCAGTACAAAGCGTATGGCAGTTACTATCAGTGACATATTACAAGGTTATATTTTCCAAGACCTTAAAAGACAGAAACAGAGTAAGGTGAACACCTGAGAGATTCGTTTTGAAATACATCTGCTTGGTAATTTCCATCCACGGTTTACAGGACAGTGTGTCTGATGCTGTTTCCTTCACTAGGCATCTTTAAGTCTCCCCCCAGGGTTAAAAAGGTTATTAAATTCATTGTTGTCTGTTCAGAGAGCTTTTTGGTTGAATCATTTTAAAATCCTGCTTTCAAATAATCAAAACCTACTATTTTCACATGTCTAATTTTATCAGGCTGCTGTTCGTGAGATGGCTGATATGTATCACATTTACTTTGCACCCCAAAAAGAGCCAAAAAAAAGTTTGCAATTGATACTCCAGGCTTCCAGGGGTAGCAAGAGCAAATCTGGAGACTAGCACCCATGAAAAGGCCAAAACCTTAGATTGGTGTCTTTAATTATTTACTTGTGGAGCAAGCTAACTGTTCTGAGTCCAAAGCAGTAGACAGATTGCTCTCTAATGTGATTTGTTAATAGACTGCATACTTAGGGATTTATTGTGAAGTTAGCCTGGGAGAATGACAAGAGTGAAGCTGAGAGTAGAGAAGGTGGAGGGTAGAAACTGAGTTTAGAAGATTTGACTGTCATTAGATGTTACCAATTCTGAATGTTAAACTCTGCAAGAAGCTATGCAGATCCTCCCTCCCTGCTTTTGGAGGACCAATTTTTGCGAGTGTGTAAAATGAATTTTTATTTTGTTTTTCAGATATACTGACCCCCTAGGAAATCCATTCCAAGAAAGCAAATATTTAGGAGACTATGAGGCTGAAATTAGAATTTATTCTGGTTAAGTCTACAGAAGTGAATGGTCAGTGCTGTTAAATAGAAGAAGTTTTCTAGGAGGCAAAAAGCTTTCAGAAGGGATAAACATTATTAAAAGCAAAACATGAAAACCTAGAACTGTGGACGTGAAAAACAGGACAGGATATTTTGATAAGACCACACAAACTTGTCAATAAGCTTATTTATGCAGCAGTTAGAATCTCTTGATCTGATTCCTGAATGAAAGCAGAGTCTTTAAAAGAAGATTTTTATTCTCTAAAAATATGCATGATTAACTTCTAAAAAGTAAAATTGAGAATATGCTATTCTCTGTCTGTGCTTTGCATTATACTCTCATGGTTTATTAGTGACTTTGAAGTGTTAGTTACAGTGTTCAATTGGTGGTTTTGTTTTTGAAGATGGAATCAGGCCATTTGATTTAGTCTCATCAATTGTTTCTTTATTTTTGCCTCTGGATAGACTTTTACCAACTCATGTTACTTGACTGTTTCATATAATTATGCTTGTTGAATATCCCTTTGATATGTTTTCCAGAGATTGTGTTATGTTTTAGTTCTTAAGATTCAAATGAATTACCAAGGGAGCTGAGATCATTAAAGTCTATCCAGAGCCTTTCATCTAGCACCAAATAGTTGTTGATTTGGATTCATGTGTCCAAGTTTTGTTCTTGTTTATATTTCTGCAACTTTGCTGAAGTTGATTTGGTTGTGCCAGTATAACTAAGGAGAGCATTTACACAAAGAACATTTTAAAAACAGAGCAGTCTTCTGACCTTTAACAGCAGATTTTATTCTTATTGTGGATAAAATTATCTATGGAGGTAACTTCTACGTAAAAAAAAGTCTGAAAATAAGGTGATATTCTACAAGACTCCTGTGTAGATGTAATTGTGCAATGCATGTAAAATTTGGATGGAAACTTTCAGGCTTGCTTATAAATGTTTTAAATCCACGTTCACAAAATACTTGCTGATCTACACCAGAATGCAGCAGAGGGCTACAATCTAGTGCAAAATTATGAACTTTCTGACCTGAGCATGTAGCATAGAAGCACTGTAGTCTTAAAACTCACCGTCTTTGCCCTTGCAAAGTTGGAATGTGTAGAACACAGGGCCAGAAAGTAACTTTGTTGTTTTGGGGACTTAACTCTGTAATGCACCATGCTCCACATTCAGGTAGGTTGTCTAGTTTTTACATAGAATTGCTTAAGTGCTTCCAGCTTTTGCCATGTGACCCTAAAATTCTACATTTGCTGGAAAAGCAAATAAGTTTTCTTAAACTTCAAAGCGGATATTTGTGCCAATAAATAGCATTCATCTTGCACTGCCATGCGTAAATCAAACTGGTTTGTCATTTGCCTCTGATTTTGGCTTTTAGCAGACAACAAAGTCCTCTTTTACAGAGGCTGAGGTTATCCTCTTCCATTTTTCCTTGCCTTATTGTAGTGTTGCAATAAGCAATCTTACCACTATTGTTAATGTGGGCTTATAATGCTTCAGATCTATGACAAATGCAACTGTAATTGAATATACTGTTACAGTTAATGGATTTACTACTGATTACAACAGATCGGAGTTTGGCTTTTAAGTAAGGAAGGATATTTCAAGCCTTTTGTTGCAGTTGGCTTTTATCCTAAATGTACCAACAAGTGTCAGAGACATTTTCTGTCTTTTCCACTGACAGACCTAAAATCCTTGATTCACTTTTTTAATCAAAGAGTGACCATTGTTTTTGAAACTGGTTCAGTTGACTATCTTTCTCCTGAATCAAATAAAAAAAAAATTACAAGTATTAAAAGAGGGTTCTCTTTATTTATTTATTAGTTCAGATTGATTTATTTAAGGTAAATATTCTTGGTTATGTACCAAGATCTCTGGAATTTGGCCTTGGCCTGACTTTCAAAATCCAAGGAGCACCTGGAAATCACGTTCTGGCTCTTCCCAAAGAAGACATTGTGAATGCTGTTCAGAGTTCACAGAAGGTTTAAAACACTCCTGCAAAGGTTGTTTCTTCCCCTAAGAATTTTGTTGAGCAGCCATTTCAGGAAGTTGTTTGCAATTGCTCCCTCTTTTCCCAGGATCAGTACCCAGAATGCTAGTATTTTTTCCAGTGTGCTCTGTAAGGACACCCCTAAAAGTCTTGATTTTTTTCAGGGAGAAGCTACAGTACTAATAAAGAGGCACAGTGAAGGGTCATTAGGCAAGAGCAAGCAGCAGGAAGCTGTGTAGGAGTGGATGTAGGCACTGGGAGATGGCTCTAGCAACCTCAGTGGAAACACAGAAGTGAAAATAATAGTTTACCAGCATAATACATGATTTTTGAAAAAGCTATGGCATGTATTACCATCACCTCTTTAATACTATACTCTGTAAGGGATATATAGACAGAGGGGAACCGGGCTATGAAGCATTGGTGCCTCTGTCATTGCCATGTAACTTGCTAACTTGCTTTTATCATGTTCAGCTTGCTAACCAGAAGGTGGATTTCCTCTTACAGAAGCAGGAAATACCATTGCCAAATGTACCTGTGCTCAGACCTGGATGTCTTGGCTCCCAGAGCTCCCGTTGCTTCTGGGGAAATTCCAGACACTAGAACTTGCTAGACAAAGCCAAAGTCTTGCCCAAGGTGTGCTGGAATCATCTGGTAAAGCTTTACATGACATTTTCTCATATTCCATTTGTTTTTATGTTTGGCTTAGAAAGTGAATGGATGTGTGGGATTTCCCATGTTCTTCTTAGCCATGTTCTTATTTTTTAAAAAAATAAATAAAATGAGAATTCTTGGGTAGCAGAAGGGTACATGTGACTGATTTATAGGTTGCCTGAGCTGTAGTCATTGCAGCTGGGAGTTTTGCTTCTGCTAAACAGCCCTATTGTTTGCAATTCCAGAAGCTGGTGCAATTAACTTTTTTTTTTTTTTGCAAGATGTCTCGTCATTTTACATGTTCTTTATTTTTTATGACTTTTTTTGCTTTTCATTTAAACTGAAATGAGTCTGTTTATGAGTTGAGAGTAAGTTTTAATGGCTGTATAACGACAGCCCCTGGAGTGTTAGCTGGAGTGGGCACTCCCTTCCTTCCCATAAATAGGAGCCTTCCCATAAATAGGAGCCAATGGAAACCCTTTTGCCTACTGCTTGAACGGTGCCTTTGAAAGCCTTTGCTTTTCAAGACATTTATATGGACCAAGTGTTCCTGAAATCACTGAAAATTTGCTCCTTTAAAGCTTCCGATTATTTTTTTTTTGAATGATAGTTTCCCTGTACAACTGGGAATAATGTGGTATTTCAGCTCGAGAGAATAACAAGGTTATTGTGTTGTGCCACTAACCAGTTGTGAAAGAAATTCAAGAAATTCAGTTTCAGATGTGAGGCCTGATCATCAATGAATTTCTGAACCATCTATGTTCAAGCATATGAAAGGGAAAAGACAAATTCTGTCGTGATGTGAGATGTCACGCTATAATTTGTCATAATACAGCAGGATAAGGAAAAGATCCATTCATAAAAATCCTTCATTTTGATATGAATCCTTTGATATGAAGACATAGAGAAGCAAATGTACGGCAGTTAAATTCCTAGCTGATTTCAGAGATCCCAGGGGGCTAAAAAATGAACATGTGTTTTCTGTTAAATATTCATTGAGTGTGCACTCCAATAAATTGAAACTTTAAGTGAGCTAGTGAAAAAATGAAAATGGGAATGAGGAAATTAGGGGAATAGGGAAAAAGAGTTTGAATGTGTGATATTAACTATTCTGAGCCACAAAAATTTTAATTACTGTAAAAGCATAAAGACTTCTTATTTGGAAAGCATGTAAGAGAAGACTTATTTAGTTATGCTTACCTGAGGTAGTTCTGCAGTTAAAACTGCCATGTACAACACCGGGAATCAGGGATTTTAAATCCCTGTGTTTTGGCCAATGGCTGAATTTTTCTCCCCTTTAAATGATGGGAATTTTCGCATCGACTCAAAGCAGAAATTCAGATTCAAAGCAGAATAAGTCTTTGGCCTTGAGGTACCTGCTGATATTTTGGTGGTAGTGTTATGGGTTTTTGATATGGTTCTCACATCTCAAAAACTAAAATGCACCGATACTTGAATTTGAAGGTAGTCTTGACATTTGGCTGTTCCATTCCTAATTTGCCTGTTATTGGCTGTTATATTCACTGGTGCTGGGATATTCCTATACCTCAATCCAACACATTTTGTAACATGTCTCTCTGTAAAAGGAGGGCAAACATTTCAATTCTGATACTCTGTGGATGTTAATTGCAAAGTGATTTATTGGGTTTGTTTTTCATCCACAAGTAGCTAAACTATTAGTTCAAGTCTCAGGACTTCATGAAATCTTTGTAGCATCTTCAGACAGTGAAAACACTTGTCATTTCATGTGGGTAAAAAAGTCTGTCCAGAATAGTTTTTTGCATAAGTCTGAGATGACTTGGATTCTTTAGTGGAAAAGCATGGCCTCTTCTGAACTCTCATTACTGAACTCAAGGATATAATTCAAAAAAAAAAAAAAAAAAAAACACTTGTCTAATTAAAACCTTATTCCTTAACTAAATTAGGTTGCTTTCATTGTTATTTTCAAATCCTGTACTTGAAAATGAATCCTACTTCTCCAGTAAGTGGAGATCAGTTTTTAATTCACACTGCCCTTTCATTATTATCATGTTTATCATGATTTGCAGGTTGTGATTTATGGAAAGAATTGGTGCATAACTAGCAGTCAAAAATCTGAGCATATTTAGTGAAACCCTTATTTTATTATTTATTTTTATTTTCCCATGGCCATTCTATTCAATTACCATTCTTACGTACTTCTGAACTTTTTTTTTTTTTTTAAGCTATTTAAAAAGATGTAAATTCCCTAAGCAATATCACATAAAATCTCTGTGGTATCTTGAGTATTTCCGATTCTCATGCCACAAGCCTTTTTCAAGTTGGATTTCATGTGGAGTGCGCACAATAAGAAAAGGTCTCAGCTTGTAAAAGATGCTGTAACAGAAAATGTACAAAGAATTGATATAGGAAGTAATTTTTATTTAACAAAATATTTAAGAATATAGAGTTTAATACGTGTAACTTTCTTGATGAAATAGTGATAAAAGTATCCTATAAAACTTGTTAAGCTGCCAGTATCACATTACCTTCATGTTAATCTATGATTTTACATAAAAATTTCCAGAAGCTGAGTTATTTATTTAAACTAACATATAATAGACAATATAAGAAATATACTCTTTTCAATATGATACTAAGCTTTAATTCCTGGTCAGAATAGCCAAGCAGTTCATTTAGACCTTACAGAATAAGTTTCTTCAAACTTGTGTTCCTACGTGTCTTCTAACATGCCTGGGTAGAACTGTAGTACTTTTAAATGAGAAATTACTTAATAATCAAATTAAAATTGTGCTAAAAACTTGTGTTACTCATTATGAGACAGTAAGACTTTGCCTCCCCCTGCTTCAACCTGTCCCTCTAACAGTGCTGAGCACGAGATAGATAGATTTGCCCTTGACATCAGAAGTCTAATTGGTTCTGCACTGTGTATCACTGTGGTATTTCTGGCTGTGCACTAACATCAGAATTTATACCTACTCTTGCAGTCTGTCTATTCTTTTCAGCAGAGGTGCAAAACCCAGAAGAATTTGTTTCTGACAATACACCCCAGTCGATCTCTCTATAAAACACACTTTTGAACATCATGCAGAAAACTTTGCCCTAACATACCGCTCAGGCTAATTGAGGCACTGGATGTTTGTATTCAATATTTGAGGTTTTTTTCTTGCTATATTATTGACTTTTTACATACCTGGGAGAAGCATAGAGACTGGAATGCTGCGGATCCACTCAGATATGAAAGAATAGCAGAATGCGAGGAACAGCACAAAAAAACAAGATATGCACAGATCAGTTTAATAGCACTTGTAATTTCAATGTGGGTGTACCAAAGCATAGGGTCCTAGAAAAAGGAAAATTGTTTAAACTTAAACACTGTTTAAATATTGTCAGAATGGGCTTTAAAGTTGGGAAATACAATGATCCTACATGACAATTGGAGTTTACAGCCCTTTCAGCTAAAATGGTGTCATCAGTTATGGTATACTATCCATCATACACAGTGAGATGGATCTTGGATTTCTGTAAGAATGAAACAAATTTAAACAAATAATATTTAGACTTCCCAGTGGATACCATCTTTTTAGATCTGCCTGCTTTGATTTCAGTCCCCTCAATAAAAGGACATTCATTTTCGTTGTTGCATACTAGCCAGCGCACCATTGCCAATAAACAAATAATCCCCTCAGGTAAAAATGATATCCTTTCCAGAGCATTTGTTTGACTCAACAGATGTGGAATGAATGGATCCAATTTATCAATTGCAAAATGAAGTCTGTTAGCTGAGAACTTCACTGGTTTCATGGCGTAAGGCTGACTCAGAAGCTCTATAGGAAAGCAAAAGACACATTTTCTTGTTATGCATTTCAATTTATAATCTTGTTGTTTTCTGAAATAGCAACAAATACCGAAATGATCTATATATATTAGAAGTGCTTTTCCTACTAACCTGTTTTGTCCTCTTTCCAGCTACCTGAAAAGTAAAAGCGTGGATAGGATCCATCTCTTTGGTCTGTGTTGGTGCAATGTCTGACACAGTAGCACCTCGTCTGGTGTCTGACAGCAGTAGACAATCCTGCAAGACAAATACAGAATTTGGCTGGTTGTGTAGAGAGCACTAACAGACTTCGCAAAAAGATCCAGTGAACCCTGTGAATGTCATTTAAAGTCTGGCTATTTAGCACCTGCGGTAGTTAAACTTCCTATGGTAAGTTTGGCATTTCTCATTCTAAATATAGGGAATAGCAGGAATACCAAGGTAAAGGTAAATACAACTTTTCAATAAAAGCCCATTTCATGACCATTTTTACTCATGAGTTTTCCTCCAGATATATTAAGTCTACCAATGTGTATATGGTATCACAAACATGCTTTAGTTAGGGAAAAACTGTATTTTATCCCAAGAATGCCAAGCACACTCCCAGAATTGTTCAGCTATCACAACAAAAACATATTATATGACCTGTTCAATTCATGTTTTAAAAAGTTAAGCAAATGTAGCAATACACTTTTCCTGTATTTAATGTCATTGCTGTTTCTGCCGAGAACAAGAGAACTGATAGTTTTCAGAAAGAAGATCATAAAGTGGCTGTGTAGTACTCTGATCTGCTGTGTCCTCTGTACTCTGCCCAGCCAGGAATTCACCATCACAGCGTGTGGAGGAGAATAAAGTTGATGGAGAAGTTTCTTGTTACTATAGTGATATGAAAATCTGATTTGAGCTCTTACCTTTTACTTTCCTTTTCTTCTTCTCGCTCTCTTTTTTATTTTTTTTTTGTGGTTTCTGTCTAAGCTTGAGTTCTGTCTGGCACTTAAAGAGCTGCATAAGGAATGCAAGAGGCAACCTACAGGCTCAGTTTTGCATCTAATGTGGAGGAGACTCCTCTGAGCATCATCTGTAAAGGGTTTCCCAAATGAGAATGCATTATACAAATGCCCTCCAAATAATACAAACGCCAAAAGTTCCAACGCACCGTCATGGCCAAGAAGGCCAATGGGCTCCTGGCCTGCATGAGGAGGAGCGTTGCCAGCAGGTCAAGGGAGGGGATCCTGCCCCTCTGCTCAGCTCTGGGGAGGCCGCACCTGGAGTACTGGGTGCAGTTCTGGGCTCCCAATACAAGAGGGATGTGGAGCTGCTGGAGAGGGTCCAGTGTAGAGCGACAAAGATGATTAAGGGACTGGAGCATCTATCGTATGAGGAAAGACTAAGTGAGCTGGGCCCTTTTAGCCTGGAGAAGAGAAGACTGAGAGGAGATCTGATCAACATGTATAAGTACTTGAGGGGAGAAGGTAAGGAGGATGGGGCCAAACTCTTCTTGGTGTGGTGGCCAGGTACAGAACAAGTACTAATGGGTACAAGTTAAAACACAGGAAGTTCCATCCTCATGTGAGGAAGAACTTCTTTCCTGTGAGGGTGCCAGAGCCCTGGCACAGGCTGCCCAGAGAGACTGTGCAGGCTCCTTCTCTGGAGATCTTCCCAACCCGCCCGGATGCCGCCCTGTGCCCCGTGCTCTGGGTGTCCCTGCTGGAGCAGGGGGGTTGGACTAGATGATCTCTAGAGGTCCCTTCCAACCTCAGCCGTTCTGTGATTCTGTGATAAGTAAGGGTAGACTAAGGTAATACAATCTGATTAAGATGCTTGTTACAGGAACTACAACAGCAACACCTATAAGCTGTTGAATCACTTTTAAAATAAAAACTGTTTTCCAAGGGCAAACTGTTATTCCTCAAATCTCTTTTCCTCGGCATTTTGCTGCTTGGCAAACATATTTAAATAAGCCAGCGTTTCCATTTTCTTATGATAATCCTGATTTTTAGGTTAAAACTAGCAATGTAATTCCAAGCTATTGCAGGAAAGGAAATTATACTTGATTGCTGAACTTTACCTACCGCATTACTACATTTCCCTTAAAAGCTATAATGATTTGCAGCAGTGCTTCTCCTTAAACCTGGACTTGATGCGCAGTACGAGGTGTGACATCATTGGCTCCTCTGGTTACTTCGAGTTCAAACCCGAGGAGGGGAGTGTCGAGTAATTAACAGCACATTGAAACGGTGGAGTCTGGGAGGTATCCGCCTTCCCATGGCTCTTCTTGGACACTTTCAACCTCTTCTGAACTTCCACAAAGCCTATCGCTTGCTGCTGGAAGGAGAGGAGCATTACCTCCTTGTGCAAGCGCTTCAAGATGGTCTCAGGTGTTTTGTTTCTTTCAGTTGTGAGAAGAGGACATCTCTGGGTCAGATGCATGCTCTTTAGATTGGTAGGAAATTAGTTTTTATTTAGGCAGTCATTTGTATTATACAGCGAGCCCTGCTTTAGCCGGCTGAACTAGTGTCCTTTTTACAGAAGCGTCTTATTACCTATCCCATGCTAGCTAATACTCTCTGTTGCACTTGCCTAGGTCCTGCTGAATGGGAGATGCCAACTCACATGTTTAAATGCTGGAGTTGCTTGAGGTCTTTGTGTGCTTGCTGGGTTGCTAGGACAACTTTGAGCTGACATCCATATCGGCTGACAGTGAATGGGTCAGCCAGCTGTGAAACCTATAAAACTGGGTCAAGAATAGTTCTGCCCAACCCAGCAACAGTGAAGTCTAAGCCAAAGGAAATAACCTTTTCCCTTGGCCATGATTTTTCATACAAATGTACAGTTTATTGCACCAGATTCATGAAAAGTAAAATCGAAGTATGTATAGCAGATATAATGATTATTACAACCGGAAAATATTATTGATACTGGAACAACTTTGCTGGTTTTAAGGCAGGACCTGAACTGATCTTGAATTTATCTGGCAGGGTGTGAAAGACGATCTACTTATTTATATTCAAGCTCTAGGTACAATCATAGGAACATTTTTTGACAAATACAATGGAAAATATTACAGCTAGTTTGAAACTACATCAACTCACATATGTTCTGAGATATTATCTTGGCATGTTCCCTCCTGATTACTTGGTAAAATATGTCTCTCTCCTTACAGTTGTCTCCCCATCGGTGCAAGAGAGCATTTGTGCTATTGACATTCACTGACTAATTTGTCACCTTGCACGGGAGCTCCTGAGGACACTGCTTTCTGCTGGCCTAGGTCTGTGCAGAGTGCACCAACATGGGTTTCTTTTCTTGGTTTGTACACAGAGATAGTGCAATAGATGTGGCTAGTAAAGATGAAGGAATAAACACTACTAAAGACCTATTCTTAGAGGAAGAGGGATCTTCTTGTTCAAAAGAAGTTGCCAGCAAGCAAAGATAGGTGGTTTGGTCTGCAGTTAAGTGGATGTATATATTATTACCTTTCATTAATAAATGGTCTGTATTTCTATAACAACACAGATACTTTGTGTCATTAAAAAAACCCACAACTTTGGCATGTTGTTTCACCAATTTTTGTCTAATCCTGATAAAAATGAGCATTTCTGCTTGACATTCATGTGTCTAGGGAGGGCCATGCTACTGTAGAGCAGTCAGACTACTTGTTCTGCATATACTTATTCTCAAGTACTCTGTGTAAATGCTTTTTGTCTCTGTTTGGCTTCATACAATCATCTCATTTCACACTAATTAACACCCATAAGAGCAGAACAGCTTTTAATCTTGACCTTGCAAATATTAATAGGCTGTGATATTATTCTTATGAATATTGCTATAAAAATGTTTGAGGTTATTCTCATGATTAAAAGTTTAAAAGCCTGCAGCTTCTCTACTTCTTTTCAGTGTTTCAGTTGTTGTTCTAAAGGTGCAAAGACTATTGCAACAATCTGGAGACATTTGCCTCCTTTCTGTGTATGTCTGAAAATATGATGAATACCATTCAGTAACTAATGTATAATCATTATGGTGTTGTCGTTGCTTTCACAGAAATACCTTGAGTGTTACAGTTGAGGTTAAGTTTGTATTTTGATTCTTGGACTTTAAATATCTTTAATATTTGCAGTGTATTAGCTGTTAAATATATAAAGCGTCTTTATGGTCTGTCTGTTACAATTTACTGGTGTTGCTGATCCTCTGGCTGCCTCACTGAAGAATGGTAACTGATTGTGGAGCTATAAGATTGCCTTGCTTTAGAAAAGTGGTACTGATTTTGCAGCCTGACGTGAACTTTTTACCTATGGATGGCTTTCTAATTATTTTTTTGTGTGTGATAAGAGAAAAGAGAGAGATGATGAGAATGAGGTTGAGGGCATCAATTTACATTTACATCTGAGTATATTCCTCCTTCCCTATGTCCTCCAAAGAGAAGGAAAATAAACATCCACATCTATTTTTAATCTAGATACTGCATCATTAAAGAATGCTCTACATTCATAAAGATAAAAAGGCAGCAGTTCTTTGCCACTGCAGGTAGCTCCAGCACTTCAAAGTGAACAGAACTTTGACACAGTGGAAAACTGTTCTCTCCTGTCTGATATACTATCTCACCCTTACAGTAAGACCCTGCTTGTGAATCTAATGTGCTTATTATTGGCTATTGGGTGACTTTTACTTCATAGGGCACCTTCTTTTCTTTTATAAGGAATATAATTCCTGGATCCTATAGCTCAGTGAAATATGAATCTGCAGTTTGCCATCATCTATCACCTATCACATCTATCTTGCTTCTGTCTGCTTAGTGTACCAATCTTTCTTTCAATGTCTTTTTTGCTATAAATCCTATTTTAAAAAATCCTAGTTTACAGCAAAGTCTGAAGATGCGTTGTAAGGGTTGGGAGCCCGGACGCCTCTGAGCATCGCTGGCCACGTGTGAGCAGCACGAGCCGGCCCAGGCGGGCGCCTGGGGAGCGGAGCAGCAGCAGCTCTGCAGCGCCTGCGCGCGAGGCTGAGAGCGGAGCATTGGGCAGGCTCGGAGCTGGCAGCCCAGCACCACGGCAGTTATGTGGATCTGCCCGGCTCCTCACACCGCTTGTCTCCATTTCTCCAAGGGCCGGCTACACTTCGGGGCATCTTACCCAGCCCCAGGCTCTGGCTCGGGCAGGATGCAGCTGCTGATTTCCAGTTGTTCTTGGTATGTCCCTTGCTCACCCCTGCAGCCAGAACGTCTTTTCAAGTTCTGCCACTAACGAATGTGAAATGGCTTTTTTATTGTTGCAGGAATAAGTTTTCTTTTTTTTTCCTTGTGACCAATAAAGTGGAAAATGTTATTTTCATTTCATTGTATTCCTTAAAGCTCCACTTATTCCCTACTGTGGGTGACATAGATGATGTTGTCTGGTGAATGCTGGTCCCCAAGTCAATAACTGTGGTTTTGGAGATATTTCCTCTCCGAAGTGAGTATATCCCTGTCTTGAAAAGAATGAATTATTCACATCATCAAGTAAGCAACAGTAAATCTTCATCGGAACACCTTCCAAAAATCAATATATTTAAACCAACTGCCCATATAAATAAGCTTTTACCCAAAGGTGGAATTGTTTTTTGCTTCAGGGAATGCGGAGACATAAATCCTGTAATTAACATGGATAATCCTTCCTGTTGGATGCTCCTGAAAATCCATTTTCTTTCTCCAAATAATATAAATAGTATAACATAAATATAAATTGTATGAAGTATTGATAATAATAGACTAATTAAGGCAGAGCTTGGCTATGCTATCTAACCCACTTCTTGGGTTGTATCTGGGCCAAGCTTGCTCTGAGAACTTTTTGGTATCAGCACATAGTGGTGTCAAAATTTACTACTCTGGGAAACAATAAGGCATTATTTCTTGCTTGAAGTTCAGGAAAAAGATAGTTTTTTTAGTGTCCTCAACTGTGTGTATTCTGGAAAGATGAAGGAAAGTATATATATATTTTTAAATAACTTTATGACTTACCCCTAAGTCACACATTTTTGGGGACAGAGAATACTTGAGAGGTATCATTAGAGGCTTTCCTGAGTCTTATAGCCCTACCTTGACATGTGCTACTGAAGTAGAATGGATCTCTGCTCTACTCAGAGTGGCTTTTCTTATGGTTAACTTTCAAGAGCTGCTGTTGATCAAGGTCTACCGAGTGGCTCCTGGCTGCCCTCAGATTGAGTGTCAATAGGGCACCTGCTGAGGTTCCAATACGCAATACGTACTCCTTGATTTGGCTGAAACAATGCTTTTCTTATAAAAAGAGGAAATAAAATTACTTTTACTTGATGAATTTAGAGCTACAAGATGTATGAATACCTGTTTCTTCACTTTTTTTTTTTTTTTTTTAACCCTCTCGGATGTCTTGCAGCCTGGACAGAAGCCTCAACAGCAGCAATAGCTATTCCAGAGATGACTGGAAGTCTGTGGCACCTATCGTGCCCATGCTGGTGAGCATTATAAGCATGTTTGTCACAAACACGATGTGGTCATACACTGCGTGCACTTGCATGCAGGTCATTTGTGCAGAGCCAATGTTTGTCTGGGAAATCCTCTGCAGAAACCAGGGAACCCTCTTGGGAAGGCCATGAGGCTGGGAGATCAAAGCACCAGGCTGTGGCTCTGGACATCTGGCTGGCTCTGAAGCCAGCTCTGTGGCTCTGCAAAGGTCACTTAACTTTTGCATGTATAAGCTCTCCACTTCAATAATAGGAAAAAAAAAAAAAAACTTTTTTCTTTCTTTCAGACTCTTTCTGATCTATGGACAAAAACACTTTGTTAGAGCTCAATATGTCTGCTGAGTTTGACATATTTCTCACCTCAAAACAAGAGTGCTCCCATTAGAGCAGCTATGACCAGAAAGCAGTCTTAACTGAGCTGGAGTCATGGCATTAAGGAGGAAATAATACATGGTGGTGAGCACAAATTAAAGGGGGTCTTTGGACTGATGCATATTTTAAAACTGGAGTAAATCTGCTGATACCTTTAGAGTTAGTCAAGAGCCGGGGCATGCGATCTGAGAATATTAGCTAGCATGGAAATTCTTATGCTAATTACAGAAAACAAATAGAGGACTGTTCCTTTGAAAGAAAATCAGATCAGCATTTAATTGAGGGAGAAGGAATTTTAGACAGAGCATAAGCCAGAGATACATGTTTTCTATTAGTCCCTAATGCTGCACATTGTTCTGGGATGTTAAGAAAGTAAAGCTACAGGAGAAATTAACACCCTGTGTTATCTTATTTCTGTGAGTGCTTGTTTTTAATACATGCAAGTGCATTTCTTGCCGGGTTGAAATGTCAGGACAGAAGAGAGTTTGTGCCTGTGACCTCTCCCGTGTCTCCTCTTCTGTGACGATCCCACCTTCAGCCTCAGTTCAGCCTCACTAGCCTGGCTGCTAGTGAACAGTGTAGTGTACTGCACTGAAATAAAATACTTAAATAAAAAATAAAATAAAATAAAATAAAATAAAATAAAATAAAATAAAATAAAATAAAATAAAATAAAATAAAATAAAATACTGCACTGAAATGAAATACTGAAATAAAACCATTCAAGGAGGGGGCAAGTTTGGTTGTTGTCTGTGATACAAGGTGAGCCAGGAGCCTCTGACAGAGATGAAGGATTCTTCAGGTGCTATATTTTGGATGTCTGAGAACTGAGCATTTCCAAGCATGATTCGATTCTGCTTCTTCTCCCTCTCCCTCAGTAGCAGATCTGGTGAGGTGAGGCATGGACACTGACTTTATGCGTGCCGGCTTTTCTAGAGCTCATCATTTTTTCACAGGAAAGTAAGAACAAAACAACAACAACAACAACAAAAACCCAGCAAAACTGCCCTCATGCTTTTTTAAGAAGTGTCTAAGAAAAGATGGTAAATCAGGGAAATGGTGAGCCTGTAAATGGTACCTGAAAAGCAGAACTGTTCTTAGGCTTTTGTGACTGGGCTTCATCCCTCCTCATAAGGAAAAGTCTGCCGACAGGGAAGATAAAGAACATGGCTTTCTGGAATTAAAATTACAGCAAAGCCTGTCCACTACTAAGAAAATCAATCTTTACCGGAAAGCAAAGCCCAATTTATATTAAGGCAGTAAAAGCAGGGAATGAAAACATACTTGCAGTGTCCAGGGAGGACTTTAGGTTTTGATGGTAAAAGTCTTCCAACTTCTCAGGTGCCTGGGATTTTTCTGTTTATAATACTTATTTCCTGAGTGTGCTATTCTCTTACATGACGACTGACAATATTCTAGGTTCAAAGGAGAGGAGTTAAAATATATCTGGGTCCATGGCAATACAAAACGTATGATTTATAATATGGCATGGCCATAGCCATGGTATCAAGCTACTACAGATAGCAACGTTACACTTCTTCTACATATGGTGTTTAGTCAAGTTCAGACCTAGACAAATGTATTTGATTTAAAGATTGTTTCACAGTTTCAGCTAAGTATAAAGTCTTTATTCGTAGCAAAATTGATAAGAATTTATGTTGATGCTATATTCCACCCTGACAGTGGGTGACAGGACCTGTTAAGGGAAGTTATTTGCCATTGCTGCAAAACTATTCAGTGTCCTCTGTCAGTATTCTTGTGTAACATTGCACTTACCAGCTTCTCTCCCTCCCCAGCAAGCCAGTTTGTTTTGCTGAATCAGGCAGAATAAGTGAGCTGTGGGAGCTGGTTATAAGCAGGGTGCCAGCACTCGAAGAGTGCAGTGAAATGGGTTGTGAGTCTAGTGTCTGGAGGGCTTGTTTGTTTGCTTGAGCAGTCTCTTGTAGCTCTTTAAAAAGCTTTGTTAGGTGTATTCAAATCATAGTGAAAATATAAAGAAACCTTCGTAGCCAGTAACTCCATAAACTTGGAGTTTTGTTTGAAATGAGGAACTTCTTAAAACAGAAGGAGAGGAAATTACCCTCTATAGTCTGTATGATTCTATACTCCTAACATTTCAACCCTCTTCTGCTATAGCTAGAGCTCCCCTGCTTTTAAATCTCTTCACACTGAAGGTTTCTAGATTTGTCATTGCTTGCTCTTGATTGTATATGAGAAATCTTATGTAAGCATATCAGCAAAAAGGAAATAAGATAGAGTAAATAAATTAAATATGCTTTATAAAATAAATAAATAATATAATGCTTTATGATAATAAATTTAAAAAATGCTTTTCATTTTCAAATCAGCATGATGTACTTCTCAGCTAGCACACAACTCTTGAATACTTTTCATATACAGGTTCTCTAGATCTATATTTTGTTGATCCTATAACATTTTTTGAACAAAATGCAAAGATTGGAAAAAAAAAAAGATAGATAAGAGCTTTCCATTGTTCGATAGTGCTGAACTTGACTGTTAAATTATTTTCATTCAGACTTCCCCAAAATTCCTAAAAGCCAAAGAAGAAACACTTCTTGGTAGGATGTCCAGAAGTCCTCAGGTGATATTGTCTGTGTTTGTCCATAGCATAGAAGCTCACAAGAAAAGAATCGCAAGAAAAGAAAATAGTACTTTTGTGGCAGCAGCTCCTACTAGAGTAAGAAGAAAGGGTTAGCCAGCTGGGAAGTGGGCACAGAGACTCATACATATCTTTGCACTTATAAAGGATAATATGAGTGTGCGATAGAGCCCTGAGCCTTCCTTCCTGTTTAACTGAGCAGAAAAGAATAAAACGAGCTACCAAAGCTCAGCAAACTCGACAGTTATGTCTCGGGGGACGCACTGTCTGATTGCTCTGGAACGTCTCCAGGTCTGAGGAATTCCGACAGCAGCTCCTCAAAGACGGGACACAAGGCGGACGCAGAGAGGATGCCTGGATAAGCTGCTTCCGCTCCCACTCCATTTGCACGCCACAATAGTGGGTCAGTCCTGTGAACGCTCGCAAGACCGGATCAACCTCCCGCGTGCTAGCTGGAGTCAAGGTCAAGAGCAACGTTTCACCCATGCAGAATGAAAGGCACAGGCGTAGGACAGTATTCATCCCTGCACGTGACAACTGGGTTTATTCTTTAAGAGCAGCACTTTGATATTGGCATCCTAGACTTTTTGAAAGCAATGTCTCTCAGGCTTGTCAAATATCCACAAGGATTTTCAAGTCTGGATGGTGGTTTTGATTTTCCTAGTGACTGGCCTCTCTAGAAGTAGCTCTAAAAGTAGCTCTAGGATACCTAATGTTTGTCCATATCCAATGTGAAAAAGCAAATGGTCATTAAAAACAGTTTCAAGAGATAAAAAAAGAAATAATATATTTTACGAATAGGTTAGATTAGAAATTAGGTTTTAGGAATAAATTCAGTGGGCAGTTAAAAGGTGGCCAGTGGTCAGTTTGATATATATCTTTATATATATCATATATAGATCTCTTTAGTACAAAACTACTACTACATATATTTCTTTACTACAAAATTGAAAGGCTTTATTTTCATACAGTACTTCATATAGACCCACTACAAAATACTTTTTTTTCCTCCAAAGATCATGTATATTTGAGAGAATGATAGGAGTAGCTATTAGCAGTCAGCTCTGACTACTGATATGAGTGATAGGGGTAACAAACCTCTGACAGCTGAAGTTCTCGTCTGAAGCCCGCTGAAGTCAGTAGATCCCACTAGACTTTTGAGGTTTTCCTCAGACTTGCAAGTTAGTCACACATTAGCAACAGAAAGGAAAGAGACGGACAGTTTCCCCTGTCTGATGTCCGTATGATAAGAAAAGGTCATCTTGATTTTTTTCCAAGTAAATTTAGGCTAGATCAATGCAAAGCCTTTCCAACAATTAAGGATAGTTAAGCACTGGAATAAATTGCCGAGGGAGGCAACAGAATTTCCACCATATGGTGCTTTGAGACTAGATTAGACCAACTTCTGCCAGAAATGGTTTAGGTGCAATTTATTCTACTTTAGGACAGGTCTGTATGATGTCTCAGAGGCTCTTTTAGCTTTATTTTCTATATTTAAATATGAATATTTAGTAATATATCTGCTATTACATAGTATTCCATGGACTGTAATACTAAATAATGCAATGCAAAAGTAGATAAGGTTATTTGGTCACAAAACCACACAGTTTAAGGAAATCTTTGATAGACTTGTCTTGCTCCTGAGTTTCTTTCTAGCTCCTCTCCCTTTCTAGCTCTGGCCTATAAGTCTGGCTCCTTTCACTTCCCCACTTTGGTTTTAATTCATTTCTTGCCTTCCTTCTTTTAGACACCTTTTGCTTTTGTGACCAGTGCCTCCTGTCTATCTCTGCTGCCACCATCTCTATGCCTTAGATATATAGATATCCCTCTATCGCAGGCCTTCTGTGTTTTCTCCTTCAGTCCTTATCTGTTTTCCTCTGCTCCTTCCCCTTGTGACTGGGGTGGCTGTGTTGCTCCTCTCTGCTCCTGTGGCAGAACCTGCAGGGTGAAGGGGGCGTGTGGGATGGAGATTTGGAAAGCTGGTGAGATTCTGGGCATTGGCAGGTTGGGAGCAGCAAGACGAGGGATGCACGATTCAGACGAGGAGGCTGGAGCTGCAGTGTAACCGCAAGGCTGCCCCTGCGTTTTAGGAAGCTGTTTTTAAGCAGATCCAAGTTTACTGTGTGTTTGGTTGGTTAATGAATGAGGCTCGTTTAAGGCTCATCTCAAACACTTTCTGCAGGAACAGCGGAAATACTGCAGCCAGTATAGCTGACATTAAAAAGAACAGTTAGATGCAAACACTAAGATATTGTTACTCAAAGTGGTTCAGCTCTGACAAAGATTTCAGCAACTGAAAATAGATCTTAGCTGCCTGTCACTACCATCTAACTGACTAATTTAACACTGATTGCTCACAACCCCATTTTCCTTCTCCCTCTGCTCAGAGGTATCATCTTCTGCTGAGTGGCTTTTAGAAACCACTACAGCCACTTCATTTACAGACAATTCATCTCTTGATCTCCATTACTCTATACAAGTATTTTCTAGGAGAGCAGCTTTTTATCACATTAATATGCCTTCATATTATTTTTCAATATACTCTTGGATAGCCAATTTTACTATATAATAGAATAGCTATGGCACGACAATAATGAGGACTGAAATGCTAAACTCGTAGAAAACAAGACAGAAAAAATAGCACAAAAAATACTGACTTTTGTATAAGAAAGAAGAATCAGAAGAGTTTCCAGTGTCTGAAAAGTTTGAAAGCAACACCGAATTCAGGAATGAGCTTTGACTGGATTAAAAGAGATGGACATAATTTACAGAAATGTCAGTCAAGAGCTGTTATGCTCACGACCAGCGTTACGAGATTTGAACACTTTTACAGGAAATTTAGATTTTGTGATTCATACTCACTTCCTGAAGGGCTCTGGAAGCACTTTTCACAATGTAAATTATTCAACTTGAAAGTAATTTGCTAAGAATATACAGTTGTGCAAACTACATTTTAGAAAGGATTTTGCTTTATGGAGATCTAGCTGAAAAGTGAATGTAAAGTGAACAATGTCCAGAAAACATTTGGATCGATTTTGATAAATGGAGATATACAAAGGTAGTTTTAGCCTACTGTGTTAAATGTATGTGCTGGTAAATTATTATGAATATGTATGTTTTGAAAATATTAATCCAGGGATACAAAGTTCTTCTCTGAAATGACAATTGTTTCCAGAGGAATTTCAATCTGTTTTCCTCTTTTGAACTTTGAAATGTGACATGGTGCTGCTGTGTTCACCCAACCCAAGCTACTTTTTCATTCTCCCAAAGCCAAGCTACTTTTTTATCTGTAGGCTGTGTAGCTTAAGGCAGTTCACAACCGTTCGCTAGGACAGGGCTGTTGCAGTTGCTGTGATAGCTGGCTGGCGTTCAGCGTCCATCCTGCATGGTCTGTAGCTGGCTTCACCTCAGCAGTCTCTCTCCTCAGCCTGCTCTTCTGATTAGTCAATGCCTATCTTTATTAAAAAAAATGCCTGGCATTCTTGTCCCATTCAGGGCAATGGCAAAATATGGCAGTTTTAATTCTTTCTACAAGGAGAGACAACAACATCATAAGCTCAGAAGTATTTGTGGTTGTTCTGGCTTCTACACCTAAGACAGGCCACAGAGTTCGTTGGCTCAAAGCGACCACTTCTCAGCTGGGTTGCTCACCTGGTTGGTTTCCCAGCCAGATTGGCTTCACACGTAGTTTGTAAGGAAAAAAACAGGCCAAGGAGGAATCTGCACGCAGAGACCTGTATTGTGCTGAGCGAGCTGCCTTAGGCACAGGGGCTGCATCTACGTCTAGTCTGTATAACAGAACAGATCAAAGGGAGCCCTCCCTGTGCCAGAGTTTCTTACTAAGCTGTGGCCTTCCTCACCACGTCTTTTAGGAGTGAGGAAACACAAGACAGGGCCAAATGCCACTGTTGCTGGCTCTGTTTTGCTTGCCTCCTGCTCTCCTTCTCTCGGGGTAGACTGGAAAAACAACCCGCTCCCGCTGCCCGTGCCTGTGAGCAGCTCTCTTGCTGGAGGGAGGTTTCCAAGGCTGTGGAAATGCTGCTTGGTGACAGAGAAGGGCTTCTGGTAGTTCCCTGACAGTTACTGTAAATTATGGAAGTAGAAAGTCATTGAGCAAGGAATTTTTATAGTACTTAATTGTAAGAATGCTTACCTTTCATAAAGCAGATTTCTCATCTCCATCATATGGTGTTCACAGTAGAAAAATGCGTTCCCCACTCCCATATATTTTCTGTAAAAATCCATGTTTTTGTACAGATATATTGAATGAGTATATTAAACAGCCCTATATAAAAGGAATGTAGGAATTATTGCATGAATTTTTTGATCTGGTACAATACAATATTCCCAGAAGTAGTCAATTTATATGCATTAATAGAAGATGATGAGATAATGTAAGAGTATTTTTGCATTTGACATGCCCATGAATTGTTTGCTAACTGGAAATAAGCTCTTTTCTTATTCAATTTAACCATTGCTGAACATGGACCTGAGCCCAAAGAAGTCAACAGAAGTCTTTCCATGAACTAAAATAAGTTTTGAATCAGGCCCTGTGTTTTTATAATTAGATTTCTTCATAGAAAGTTCTTTAATTGATACAGCATGTTCCTTTTATGCATCAGGGAAAAGTGAAATTTCTTCTAGGAGGAAATATTCATAGATTAGAAGTTTTCCGTACTTAAATATGACAGGAGATTAGAACTGCTTAATTGAAAAAGGAAGTGGGCAATATAATGGGGGCAGACAAGAAAAATTTATGAAACAATGATAAACACGAATCATAAAGTTAATTTGGAAGTTATTTTCTCTTTGGTGCAACCATGCAAAAAGTTGCCTTTAGTCAGGAATGAGGATTGCTATCTCATAGTCTGAGTCACTTCTAAGCCTTTTTCTATAGTGCTGAATGCTAGAATCCTCTTCCAAAAAGAAGCAGATCATATTCCCATGTTTACTGTAGGAGCTGGGATTTAAAAACTGAAAAATATACTGTGACCAGTAATAAAATCATGTACATGAAAAGAAAATTTGTCAATATTCCCTAAAAATACCTGAAATCAGGAGTTATCTCTTCTGAAAGTTTATTAAATAGTTGTCAATAAATTTCAGTTCAGAGGCTTTGAAGCTCATTGCTTTTTTCATGTTTTATGATCTACATGGCCATGGTGAGGTAGAGCTGAGTTTTGAGGTGGACATGTGCAAGCTATATTCTAGAGAATGGTTTATGTATCACTTTGGAGAGCAAAACCTTGAAGTTAAAAAGGATTTGGGCAGGCTTAGCCCTGCAGCGTCTGAAAGTTAGTAGGTTAGAAGAAACCTTATGAATGAAATTACCACCATTTAATTTAAACACACAGAAACAGATATCATCTCTTATTTCATAACATAAATCAGCTCTAGTTTTGTTGCAGTTTGGATAAAACCATGGTGTGCTATCTCACAGGTCTTCACTATTGCACTGTTCTCTGAAGTTTCTAGCACAGAAGGCCATCCTACTAAACAGGCTGCTGTGTCTCAGGGACCATTGGACTCATTTGGATTGGCAGTTCCTCTGTTTCTCAGAGGATAGCATGATGTGAGCCAAAAAAAGAACTAATATACCCATGTAGATTGTTTTTTTTAAAACTGTGTGCCCAAGAAATTTTACAGGAATCTTCTACTAAATACAGTCTTCTACTAAAGATAGAGTGGATACAAAAGAAATCCACTGGAATTTGATGCCAGGTATCAATGGCCTCACCTTTGGTCTTCGGTTGCTACAGATGGATGACTACCCACCTGCTAGAGGACTTAAAGAAGCCTGACTATCTGGTATTCCTTCCTGTGTGAGAGAGACATCAACAGCCGAGACTGCCTCAGACGGTTTGACTGTTTGTTAAAATTTGGTCTGTGACCAGAAAATCTGAACGTCTTGCACTAGATCCTGGTCACAGCCCACTCTTCTGGGACTTGTCGTGTAAAACTGCGGCGAATTTCGTATGATATGGCACTTTTTAAAAAGTACTTCAGAACAAACTAAACTGAACTGCGCTAAAAAAGAGCTGTCTCTTCAGACCTGCTTATAAAAGAATCTCACTGGGAAACAGTTTTTGAGGAATACAGCTTTGCCCAAGCTCTAATTGCAGTGTAAAAGCCTCTGGAGCAGGAACATGAACATCCTTTTGTGGAAAGAGAGGAGAGGAGATGAGGATGGAGAAGGAAACTGGGTATTTGCGGATAGGAGAGAATATGTCTGGAGAAGTAATGAAAAGAAAGGCTGGCAGCCATGGAAGGCCATTTTTTGTCTGAGAGCAGTGGAGCTACCAAAACAAATAGTTTCTGCTAAGTAAACACTGCAAAGCAGTAGGTTTAAAAGAATAATAATAAATAGGAATTGCACGACACTGGTGTTACCGAGTGTCTCAGTTTACCCACTCTGCACAGTGCTTCAAATTCATGGGTAAGCCTAATATTTTTTGGTAGTTTAAAATGTGGAAGAAATGTGCAAACTTTACCTCCCTCCACATGTGTCTCAAGTAGAGCCAGTGGCAGTCTTAGTGGCATAACGGGACGGCCTGGCACAAGGCCTGGAGTGGCTCGGATGTGCTGGGTAGGTGAACTGGCTGGCATCTCCAAGCAGCTGCAGCTTGTCCAAAGTTGTCTGATGTCAACTCAGGCATGGGCAACACTTTAAATTGAACAGCAGAAAATTGTCTTTGAAACCCATAAATTAAGAGAAAGAGGAATTGCTAGCCAAACTGGCAAAAGAAAGAATAACACGCATCATATACTCTTGACACTATGAAATAAATTAGAAAGTATGCTATAGCTATTGGCGTGGACATTCAGCTCTTCCATCCGCAGTGTGGGAAAACTTGCTCTTAATCCTTACAGCTTGAACATTAGTCTCGCACATCCCAACAGAGCTTTCTGACTGTGGGCCATAAAACTCAGTCATTCTCCCTTGCTGTCTCTACCTGCTCCAAGTTAATACCTAAATATTTATCCAAAGCAGACGAGCTCCAGCACCTGCAGTGGGGAGATGCTGAATTTTGGCTGCTGTATTTGTCTGGGAGGTGGAAAACTACTGCTGATGTCGCCACTCAAGCTGTGACTGAGTGGTCTTGCATGTGAGCAGCAGCATTTGAGTACCTGCCTTTCCTGCTACCCTGCTGTGTGACAGGGCTGCTGCAGAGAAAAGGGTCTGTGAGCCTGTTGAAACCATTTCAGCAGTATCTGGAATGGATCCAACTCCGCAAAACATTCCTCATTTTATGAAAAGAAAAGAAGAAGTCCCATGCAACCTGTGTTGCACAGTACCTAAAAACTTACTGGGAGATGCTTGGAAAACCAAAATTGGTAAATCAAAACCTTAGTGAAACTCAAGAACACATTATTGATAATGAATCCAGGAAAGAGGAGGAGAGATCTGTAACATGACCAGATCCAAATTTCTAACATTTCAGTCAACTCAGCAGAGTCCAGTCAGATAAGATCCATTTTCAGCAGCGAAAGCAAATTGTGGGAGTATTGGATATAGGAAGTGGCATTAGAAATCAGCAATGACTTGGCTGGTATCTTTCCAACATTTCCCCACACCCCAGGCAAAGCCTCTCAAGCAGGGCAACTTTCAAGGCTAAAATTAATAGAAGAGTTGCTTCAGCTAACTCTGATCTTGGCACATAATTTGATTTCTGCAGGAGTTCTAGGAAGATGGGATTTATATCTACTAACAAACTGAAAAATAATCTCCGGTTCTTTCCAAGCACAGACATCTGTGCAAAGAATATTGCAAAGCACGTTAAACTTTTTATTTGCTCTATGATTTGTTGCACATTTGTAGTGTGAGTTGCAGGAAAGTCTGTAAGGGTTTGACTTAGCACATGGAAATATATGTTCTCATATAACCAGATTAGAAAATTTAATGACACCAGAACTGAAGAGGAAACCTTATTGTATGGTATCCAGAACCTCTTCCAGTCACAATTTTTATGTCTTTTATATTAAGTGATAATAGAGGCGTAAAGAAGAAAAACAATCATTTTTGCCCAGGGCTGATGGACAATATGTGCCCTCATATTAATTCACATTATTGTTACTCTTGTTTACTAAGCTGTACAGCATGACTGTCTAACCGTTTGCATCATAAACATAAATCGAGCACATAACACTAGTGCCACTACACCATACCATAGTTAACCCTTCTGACTTGTCTAAGAATTTAATTAAATATAATCTATTGCTCTCCTATCTGTTTGGAACATGTACAAATGGGTAGTTATGGACAGTTAGCTCTCATTAAATCATTCTTAGCTGCATGCCCCCGCCCCAGACATTATAAATCAATAATCTGATTGTTTGTAAATTTATAAAATGTTCCTTTCTGAACTTTCTCCGTGTATAAATTTTGGTGACAATATATAAATAGTAATAGAACAGCAACAAGAAGTAAAGAAGAAAATGTCTGCTTGGATTATGGGGGTTTGGTGAATACCATTTGAGAAGGAGTAAAGGAGCAAAAGTAGGGATAGGAGCCAAAAACTGGAAGCCAGTCAAAGGCAAATGCGGGAGAGACAGGGATATGAAAAGAAGTACAGGAAGAGCAATTCTGAGAAAAGTAGACTAGAATGAAGATTAAATCAGTTCTGTGAGACTGTTCATTTTGAGTACTGGGTTTCGTCAAGGGACTGGGAACAGTGTTTTGATCAGAGAAGGCATGCATGCCTCCTGATGTTTATTTAAGCTATAGCCAGTAAAGTCTGAGACTGAGTTATATAAGTGTTTGGGGTGAAATTAATTTTTTCTAGAATAGTTTTGCAATTCTACACTTCCCAGATATTTGGAGTGAAAGCAGTAAGCTTCCTTGGAAACCAAAAACTTTTTGTGTCAGAAGTCCCTACTTTGAATCTGGAATGGCATTCAGCGTGTTTCCTGAAGGACCTGCACAAAACATGGTCCATTAGTATGATCAAAAATATAAGATATGAAAGAGTCAGATCTACCCAATGCAGAAACACAGAGCTAATTGCTAGCACTAATATTACATTGTCTAATGAGGTTTTGGCCTCAAAAACAGCTTGAGGGAGTGTACTGAAAGTTACTGAAAGACTTTTCATTTTTGAATTACTTAAAAGACTCCTTTGTATCATATATGGAAGACAAAGCCCAACTCCTAACTCTTTTGAAAAAGTCATGAGAGAACTACTGTACGAAGTTCAGCATTCACTTTTTAGGTAAAGTTAGTGTTATGCTTTTATTTTTCCACTTGAGTAATGCTGCTCCAATAAAACTGCACTGCAGGTCTCACCAATCCCATGGATGAGGGATTTTTGCGAGACAGAAACCTGGAAATTTTGAAAATGCTGGGTTAAAATCTCAGCTTTCAAACAGGAGGAACACATTTCTCTTCATTCCCTTCCTGAAAATACAGTGCAGTCAGTGAATATGAAAGTTAATGCCTGTTTTTTTTTTTGCAGATTCTTTCATCCTATAACCTGTATAAATAACTAAATAATCTTGTGGCTCTAGGCTCTTAATTCTTACAAACAAAGCCCATTCCTGTAAACTATGCCAGTGTGATCTCTGCCTCTTATTCACATTCAAGTACCTGACTATACCCACAGCTTCTGCCAAAAAATGACATATAGCATCTGCGCAGAGGTGGAAGCTTTCTGAGAGCTCTTCTCATTCTATGTTATGATTCTGCTTCTAAAATGGATCCCCAGCCTGGACGCTCAATCTCTCTGTCACGATTTCTGTATTAAAAACTTCAGCAATGATACCTCATGAGCGATAAATGCAAAGCAGTTATTTTATGCTTCAGAACACTTCAAAGGTGGGACTTGGCTGTACAACAGCACCTGCTAAGGAGGAATCATCCCATATGAATCTGATGTGGTAAATTAGGAATTGAGCTATCCTCAGGAAGTGGCTTCTCCTGGTGGCAGGAAATAGTGGTCACCTAGAAGTTCTCTCCTGCTTATAATGCATGCATACAGAGTGTATTTTTTTTCTATTGGGACATATTTCTGTTTTAATATATTAAAACAGGTTATGTTTGAGGGGGCTTCCCCAAGGAATTGTTACTCTTATCCATCTTAAAACTCTTGCTCTGAATGGCTTGGCCATGAGAACGGGAACAGCCCCACTTTACCTGAATTGCTTTTTCCCTGTAATCAGGCACAGTGCCAGTGCAACCATTCACCATGTTCATCACCAAGTGGGTTAGGCTCTAAAGAAGCAGGAAGGCTTTAAGGGCATTTAAGCTGGAACATGTAGTAGCCACTAGATATAGTTTACTTAGGGGAATTCCATATATTTCACAGGTGAAAAGAGTTGTATGCACCAAATTCATTGAGGAAGAGTGGAGGGTTTCATTCCACAAAGCTATGTTATACGTTTATTATATACCCATCAGTTTGTGACTTTCCCAAAATAACAGAGGCTGTGATTACGGAGTCGAAAGAACAATTTGTGGTTGTTCAAAAAATCTGCAATATATATAAGTTTAAATGTTGCCTCTGACCTGCATTTTCATGTCTTATTTTCCAGATAAGTATCTCTTATTTCATAGACCATATGGTTTATATTGTAGACTATGCCTAATACTCTTTCATCTTGACTTTATGGGTCAGTGAGAATATGGGTTGCCTGTTGTCACTACATGTAGTGTTACATACAGGGCATATGTGTTCACAGTGTTGTCAGTATTGGCTTAATTGCAAATCATCTTTAATAACACATTAAAGGCGGTCTACTATACCTCATATGTGTAGCATGAGTGTAAAGAAAACATAATGAAAAGAGTACTGCTAGATATTGGATATACTTCAATGAATATCTTTTTGGTTGAGATTTTGAGCTCTGCAAAATTCAAAACTCTTTCATGAAATAGATAACAATATTAAAGGGTTATGTACCGACCTTTTCTGATTTCTGATTTGTTTTTTATTTATAATAAGCATTATGTAACCTTATGTCCTGTTTTCAATCCAGAAACTGTGTAGGCACACAAAATATCATTTGATATCCTATTTCCCCAAACAAGATTCTCCTGCTTTCATTGATTTATACTGGGTGCGTCTGTCTGACTTCCATCAGGAGTTCATTCCATTAACTTAAATGGGTTTTCTTTGAGTTATTGATATGACGATCTCCTCCTTTAGTTTAATCTGTTAAGACTTGGTCTCACTATGGCTCTCACCTGAAGTAGTCTGTGTATATGCTTGTATTTCCACATCTGCCCTTACACCCTTTTCTTCTTCTAAATGCTACATTCGGCCACACTAGGTCAAGCTTCTTGCTGTTTGTTTTACCTTTAACCTCAGATTGGTGAGGTTACCTCTGACATGTATTTCTGCATCAAGAGAACATAAGACCTGTCCTACCTAACCAGACCTAGCCCCATGTCCTGCCTTTGGCAAAGGAGGACACTGACTGAAAGTTTAGAGGAAGATGATGAGAAGCAGAGCAAGAATAAATGACCCTTTGCCTGGTCTACCCTCCCAGCTTCTGGCAGTCAGAAGTTTAGGGACTTCCTGACTGGAGGTTGCATCTGGAGTGTTAATAGCCCCTCATGGACCTATCTGCCATGTATTTATAGTTTTGGCATTTACAGTGTCCTGTGGCAATGAATTCCACAGCATAATTATACATTATATTGAGAAGAACTTCCTTCCGCTTGTTTAAAATCTGGCACCCAGTGATTCCACTGAATGTTCCCTAGTTCTTGTCTTATGCAAAATAATCATCCCCTCTTCACTCTCCTCATATTGCTTATGATCTTCATGCTGCTCTTTTTGTTTTCATGAAAATGTAAAAAGTCCATGTTTTTAAAGTTTTCTCACTAAGGCTGAGCTGCATGTTAGAATAAAGACTATACTTTCTCATGAGCACAGTAGGATGCCGTCAGTACATTTTTATAAAACATTTATATGATGATATAAAAAACTGTGTTTAATGGGGTGAAAACTCACAGAGTCTATTGTTTCTGTACAAGTGATACGGCTCTGCATATTTAAATCACATTTATAACTTAGTATATTTATATATCCTTGGAAAGGGGTCAGTTTTGACCCAAAATGTGCTTTTATGGTCCACGCTTACTATGGTACATTTCCCTTGTTAATTCTCTCAGGATGCAAGTTTTAATATTTCAGCTTCCCATTCCTGGGGATCCACTGGCCTACTGCGAAAGAGAGTGTAAGACACATTTTTTGGTGGCTCCAAGCTTCTTAAGGCACTACTGTAATGTAGCTCGCACAAAGGCGCTTTATATCAGTTTGGGCAAGGCTCTAATTTTGATATATAAATTATTTTGTATTATATATATAAAATAAATGCAAGAAAAAAAAATGCTGGTAGTCTCCCTTCAGATTTCTTCCTTGGAAGGGCATCTTGTTCTGGCCAAACAAAATGAAAAGAGGGGAGGGAAGGTGTATCACGAAATACGAGTTACGCCGCTCAGTAGGTTTGCCTGCGTGTGGCCCGCTCACCTCGACCCCACTGGGAGTCAGAGCGTGTGTGGGGATGGATGTTGTGCAGAGTCCCTCTCCCTATGGCCTGAGCAGATGCAGGCCCCAGCTCAGTTTGCGTTTCAGCTTTCCATGGCTGCTAAGGAGGATGTCAGGACTAGGCAAATTCTCCCTCAGAGAATTAGACCAGGGCTCAGAAGTTCTCGCAGTTCCTGCAGATCTGCTTGCTGTCCATCTTTGCTGCGCTTGGCTCTTTTTTACTGCCTCCTTTCTGACGCTCCTCCTCCTCTCTACATTCTGCAGACCCTCCGCAATTAAACTGTGGGACTGGAAATTATTATCCCATTTTAGTGACAAAGTGGCTAACTGAAATTCACCTGATTTGCCCAGCTTCTTGAGATTAAGCTCAGAAGATTGTTCAGATCTTCTGATTTCTGGCCCATTAATTACGAAACACATTTCTGTTTCATGGAGGGGCCAAACCATGTGTCCGCGTATTGAAATTTCCAAGCTTTCTCCCAAAGAGTTTGTCTTTTCAGAGTCCAATAGCTCTTTTTCCGAATAGCCTTTATTTTACTTTGGTGTGATAAGTCACCTTGGATTGTTGTTACTGCTTTCTGCATTATTTCTTTGGTTATAACTTTCATACATCTTACTAAGTCTGGCATGCTTTTGATCCTCTTTGGTGGTTGCACATATTGAATTATAAAGCTCTCACATACCAGATACAAATGCATGCCATCAGCTTTATTTCCTCTGTCTGCTATGATATAATCTATGTACAGCTAAGCGAAATTTCCATTTATGACCACTTGGGCCTCTGGACAATTTTCTCGATTTAACCAGGCTGTTATTCGTTCCGATTGGTTGGTCCAAGACCCACTTTATCAATTAAATCTCTGACAAGAAGTATAAGCAATGATCTAGTGTGTTCACACAGGTACTGTTTCTCTCATATCCTTCCTTTTAGTAAAGGAAAACACCTTCTTAAAATTAGTCTGTTTGGATTTTTTGACTATGTTTTCTTTAAAATCAACATTTATCATTGTTGGTAAAATGCTTGTTTCGCGGATTAAATCAGAAGCTTTCATAAGAAAGCAATATGAAAATGGCACTTGTCATTTGGTGATTGTTAACAATTTGCTAAATAAGAAATTTTAGCAGATTAGGCTTTGGATTTGTTCTGGAAACCTATATACTTCTCTTTGAAGACCATGGGAGGGTAGCATTGCTATTATTCTTATTTCTATATTTATTCTTTTTTTCTTAAATGACTGTAATGATATGCTAAAATTTCTTGCGGAAGTAATAATCTAAACATTTTTCTATGCTGAAAACTGTCAGCTGTGTGAAAGCATAGTGGCTGATATAAGACATACATAACATGGACAGAGCTTCCAGATTTTATGTTGTGTGATTGTGAAATGCTTATTTCCTGATCAAGCAGAAGATTTATATGCATAAGGACAGTAACGTTAAGTTCTGTAGAGAACCAAGAAATACGGAAATGTGATAAATACATGATTAGTGGAAACACACAAACCAAAGTATGGCTCATGAATTGGATTTTTCCTTCTTTTTCTGTCATGTATGAGTCTGAGATCGGGTTATAGCCCACTTGGCAAGTTTCGAATCAGAATCACATACACGGCTTGCTTACCCCTTTCTGCAGCACTGCTTTTATTTTCTATTGTTAGCTGACTCTTTTTAAAGCAATATCTTACAGTTACCACAGCCTCATTTTGGCTAAATTGCGTATTTTTCTCGGATGCTCTGCCAATACTTTGAATGTAGAGGCTAAGATCTTAGAGAAAATCCTCTGTATACGTACCTGTTTACTTTGCAGAAAAAGAAAAAAACATACTGTTGATGATGGTAGCTTTGAACTCTCCTTTCAGGAATTCAAACAACAAGCAATTGCTTGATCACCTGAAATAAACCATGTACGTCTGTGTCCTGTATATAATTTATTCACTGTGAAAATATTTTCACTACTGTCTAGCCACTCACTGGCTGAATAGCAGAGTCATTTTCCTGTTATGACTCTTAATATTAAGGATAAATATAAGGAATGCATAGATCAAATGATATTAATGCTTTACTATTAGAGTAAGCAAAGAAGAGAAAAAAATGCCTTTCAATAGGTGTTTAATGAATTTGTTGTTTCAGGCTGGTTGGATATGCCAACAGCTCTAAAGCACTAATCGATGTTTTCGGGTAGTCTTAGCAGAAAGGTAAACAATTCAGTGTGAAGAGAGCTTGAACTAAGTTCCAGGCTTTATAGATGGCCCCTTCATAGTTGTTTTGAGACATGTTGGCAAGGCGGCCTCCGCAAGCTTTTGCTCCCTTTCTCACTCAAGAGCTATTTCGTCTCATGGCATGAGCCCAGACTTTGAAGCACTAGAAACTAGTCAAAGAGTAGATTTTGTGCTTACAGGAACAATTTCCACAGAGACATGAATAAAAATACTCTGCCTCTGAGCATCTCTGAACTTAGGGAAGGTTCTGGTCCAAATCTGTGCTTTCTGGCTTTGACAAGAACTTGCTGGTGGTATTACCTTATATTTAATTCCCTTTTTTTCCATTTTTTTTATATGTGCCTGTTTATAATATTTTATCAGATTACTGTGAACAATTGCTATTAGCTGTATTAAGCGGAGCTGTCTTCATAAATTCCCATACACATTCATCCTCATATTACAATGGTTGGTTTTGCTTAGGTAGACTGCTTCACATAGTTTTGTATTTACTGAATCCAATTAAAAAAAAAAAAAAAAAGAAAGCTTCTAAATCGTACAACAAGAGCTAAACCTTTTAGAGCTTCTCCAAGCCAAGACACCTGAGTTTTTAGGATGTCTATAAACCCAGGAATGTGCTTATGCCATGGGATATTCATCTTTGATTTCAAAATTCTAAGGTGCATAGTTGAGAAAAAGGATACAACAGGAAGTCCTGGAAGAAAAGGAGAATTCAGAGAGGAACATGGATACTCTATGTTGATAGAGATACAAACGGCCTGGCTGGCGAGCCAGGACTTCAGAGGAGCGTACACCAAGAGCTGGTGCAATCTCGCCACGTTCCGCTGGGACACATGGGCTTCCCGCTGGTGCCTGCACCAGAGCTGATCTCCTGGGCACGTGATACGTGCAGCCTCACCTTCTCCCTCTCCAGCGTCTTTCTGAGCGAATAAAGACCCACAGAACCCCCTGTGAAATCCGTGATTTGGATATCTCCGGTCCATGACGTGCTGTGGAGACATTTCTGCCTGCAGCTTCATCATGGTCTGTGTTCCAGTCTAAGGCAGAAGTATGAAAGGAAGCACAACCCAAAACCCGTCATATGCTGTCAGCTGGAGATGTGCCAAAGGATATGGTAACCCGCTGTACACTTTATAGTCCACATGCTATAGGTGGTTCAGCAACAGTTGCTGTGGTGGTGGTTAGTGAGACCCACAACTAGGTCTCTTACAGGTTTCTAGGTGGCTGGATAGTAAAAACTTTGGTTTTTATTTATTTATTTATTAGTTTTGCAGAGATAACCAGGAATCAGGAATCACCCATGTTGGAATCTCTCCACCAACTAAAATAACATGAAAAACATTTCTTTCATGAGCAAATGGCAGGAGTGGGTAGGATTTTGTTTGTTTTGGGACCGTCCAATCCTGAACAGCTGAAGAAGGGTGAGGAGCAAGCCAATTGCAAAAGATCAATAATAATTTGCTTAATGATTATTCTAACTATTTTCATGATGCTAGTGTGTGGTATATAAATACTCCTGCAAAGGATGTCCTCCTCTTCTGCTTTCAGGGAGCCTTAAATCAGCAAGCCAAAGAACCGTCTGCGCAAGAAGTCAGTGCATCCTTGTTCACTGCTCCTGGATTTCCACTCTTGCTAGCTACACACCATGATTTTCCTTGCTACCTTTGCCTGGAAGGCTAGTGAAGTTTGTTGTATCACAGCAGAGATACCACAAAGGCATGAGACAGAAATTAAAAGCTAGAAGAATAAAAGCTAGAAACGTCCACTCTTGGTGCAGAGCATCCCCACGAAGTGTTGCAAGGGTCAGCAATCCCAAGCTGCCAAGTGCTTGCCATCACAAACGAAGAATTTGCTGAATTTGGCTCGTGGTTCAATGGGCCACCTATACCTTTGTGCAACACGGAAATTGTATGTAATAACCAGTGTCATTTTGTTGGCATTAAACACACACGCTCAGACACGCACGCGCGCGCACACACAAGTTAGCCCTGCTTGGAAATTAGGCAGGGCTTAGGTGGGGGTATTTGGACTAATTCTGGGGTTTGATCCTTCAGGATGTTCTGAGCCCTCTTACTGGCTTTCCTTTCTCCCTTCTTCCTGTTTTCAAGGTCACAGCTTTACAGGGACAGATGGATACTGAAACCAGAGGGGCAGAAGCAGGACAGATTTATTAATATTCCAAAAATACAGAGTTGTATTTATGAAGTGTGTGAAGTATTTTAAAAGACAGTCTCAACACTTTAATTTTTATTGCCACTTGTCTCCCATCTCTGCCAAAAATTTTCAACACTATACAAAGGTGCCTTTGTGGCCTAATGCCGTCCAAACCTAAACTTCAGATTCTAGCTGTTAAATCCAGTTATACAAGACCTGTGTACATTTTCTTTTTAACCATTTTAGCTTATTTCACACAAATGAGCACATTCTCCATCTTTCAGATGGAATAAAAAATGAAGGTCCAGAGCAAGCCTAACTATTAAAAGAAAATCCTACGGCATATTTCAAACGAGTAAGCATGTTATTTGGCTCTACTCCATTTTAAGTAATTAGGTTTTGCCTACCTGAAACTCACCCTCTAGTTCTAACAGGATATGTTTACTTTTTACTTCCTGCATGAAAATTTGCACTAATTTCGATTAGTCGAGTTCTGCTCCAGAAGGGACAGAATTTCATGTTAGATGACACTGCTCTATTCATAAAAACGTATTTGAACATGCAGAAGGTTGTGCGCAGGCTCTTGGGCTTCCCTGAATGAAGGAAATTCTGTCTGTTCTCTGAATTTTGTAACTGAAACACTATTGCCATCAGTAATGAAACATGGGCTCTATGCAGTTGTTCTGCGAAATGTCAAATAAGTCAAAAGATATCTCACCCTAAACAATTCCTGTGAGTTCAGAGTGATGCTGTAGGAGGGGCATTGCCTCACTGGATCAGCCAGCAGCCCATCTGGTCTAGCATCCTTCTGCTGCCGAAAGCTCCAGGGCTGCACATCCCTGTAGCTCTTGCCTGTAGGGAAAGTTTGTTCCTAAGCTCATCAGCAAACAGTTGATGACGCCCTGAAGTCTTGAATCTCACTAATTGACTTTTTTTTTCTTCTAACAGTGGTGGTTTTGTGGCTGTTTTAAATATGCATCATCTCTGTGGTGTTCATCTCTAATTCACTCTGAATTAATTGAGGTCAACATTAAATTACTTCTGTTGAACAAGAAGATTTTGCATGGTGCTGGAAGCTACCACACTGTAAAATCTCTAAACTCACCAGCGAAGGTAAAGATAAAAGTATTATCTTTTCAAATTGCTTTTAAGCAGTAAAGAATTTGGGAATGCGTTTATCTTTCATGGATTAATCACTGGTAGTTGCAAACCTGGCACATCCTGCCCCGTGGCAGACCCAGTTCTAGTCTCCTGGTCTCTTTAAAGAGCTGTGGTAGAACAAGATTTACTTTTTCATTTATTCATTTTAATATATTACAGACATATGTTCCCCTTCTCTCTTCTTCGCAAGCCAGATAAGATATATTCTCTAGGATTATATGAAGTCTAGTGTGCAGTAGTGTGTTGTGCCATAGCAACTGGAGAGATTTTATTCCTTGCTGGTGTCTTTCAAGGTGGCTTCCTCATCAGCAGAAACCCAAAGCATGCTGCAGTGCATGAGGCAAGGCCACGCAGAAATTTCACTGAGCAGCTATTGCAAAAAAAGTGATCACGTATGACTTCAAAACAAAACATTCCAAAGAATGATTATATTATACGTTACATCTTTCATTTTGTATTAATAAGCTTATTTCTGTATTTAAAGTGTCTGATCTGAAGTCAGAATTCTCTCTGCGGAGCCCTAGTTGGCTTGTAACCCCTGCTTTGCTCAGGGTACCCTCAGTGCATTCTCTGCATAGTGTTCGGCCTCACAGCGGGCTGAAATCAGTACTAACTTCTAGTTAGGAGAAAGGGGGAATTTATTCAAAAAGCTGGCCGTGAATAAAAGATACATCTATAGCGCCAACAAATAAAGTCCGTATATTTATTCAAAAGAGGATCTATGTACAAGGAACATGAATCTCCTACAATAAGCCCCCCCATTTTTAGAAAAAAAAATCATGACTGTGGCTATGCATTGTCCCTTCCTTTGTGATTAATAGCTTGAGAGAAAGATAAGACAGAGAACTGGAATTTAGGAGAGCTGACTTTTTTTTACGTGTTTGAAATGTATTAATGAAGTGAAGTATTAATGAATCTTCCAAACAGGTGACAACAAAACTTAATAGTTTTTATCTTTCATCCACATGGTTTTGGTCAAGTCACTGCTAGATATGCACTGCCTTTATTGATAAACAAAGAATAGCAATCATACATTTTAAAATCTGTCTGACCATGATGTAGGGCTGCTTGTCCTTCCTTACACTTGAAGTTTTACTAGATGTCTTTTTCTTCCGGGATGCTAATAGTGGGGAAATCTGTCCTTCCCTGATGATTTAACTTCGGAATGCCATGTTCTCAGTGGGATCTTTCACTCATTGGCCTCTCCTATGCTTTAGCTTAACAGAACCTTGAGCTTTAGTACTTCAGTAGACTCAGCAGGGATGTGACTGGTCTTGAGCCTTTCTCCAGAATACAGTCACTTTTGTACAGCTACCCCTTCTCACATAGGAAAAGGGCCTGCTTTTACAAAAGAGGACAAACTGAATGGTAACTCAGGCTGCTATGATTTATGTTATTAGTGAGCATAACATAATTCATCCCTGAAAATGAAATTCTGCCACAGGTTTCCTTAGGACTCTGGACAATTTATTTAGCTTTTATTTGCCTCAGTTTCTATATTTCAAAGGTATGCATACAAAGTATTACTTATTTAAAACACTTTAAAAAATGGACTGGGGAAAATTTCAGGAAACAAAATTATTGTAATGTCTCTCCAAGCAGTCATTACTTGTATGAAGTACGCACTGTAATACTAGACATTTCATGCCTGAATTCTAAAGAGATTTAACCAGGCCCAGGTTTAGCTTCCCGAGTAAGCTGTACAGAGACTGGCTTTCAAAGCCCCTTGATTTCGGTTCCTTTCAAGAGTTTCCGACAAGTAGCTCTCTACATATTTCTGTGCAGAGTTTTTTATTTCCATTTGCTATGTGGGGATGAGGGAAGCCTGTTTAGATTTAAAAATAATAAATCACAAACCGCCACCACTGCTGGCAACCAGAAGGCTTGAGGTCATTCGTTCTGCATCCTGTCCACAAAGATAAGGAAGGATCAAGACAAATTGGACCAAAAGATATATAAAGGACAGAGAGTACTGGACGCATCGTTATTGGTATTTCAGTCTGGATCTGGACTGTGCTTCTGAAACAAATTTCCCAATTGCTCCTGCTTGCCTTGACTCATGTTGCAAAGCAGTCTTGGACCGGGCTCTCTTTAGAGGAAACAACCCAGCAAATGTTCTCCAGGAGCCAAGTCGGGGGCTTGAGCTGCTCATAAGAGTTCAATCCGTGCGACCTGATTAGGGCTAGTCTAAAGCAAAGCTCCTGAAAGGGTGGAGGATCAGGCTGGCACCCTCAGCACCAGCTGCTTTGCTCCTCCGGCCGTGTCCCGTCGGCTTGCGCTGCGGGACCGCAGCTCCCACGCGGAGCCAGGCCTGCAGGGCTGCGTGCATCCGCTGGGGCTCGAGCGCTTGGGAGCAGCCGCAGAGCATTCAGAAAAGACCAAGATGAAATCTCAAAAGCCCAACATGTCCAGTGCCCTCTCCTCAGGTCCAGTGTTCCTGTCAGACCCCCCTCAGACCCCTCAGACCCCGCAGTCCTGCCACGCACTGCCCCTCCTGGCTCTCCCTGGCCCCATCTTGGCCCTGGCTCTCCTGGGCCTTGCACACTCAGGGTGAGCGGACGGGATCTGGTGGCCGGGACCCCCTGAAACTGCCCCGCTGGCAGCCCCCGCAGGCAGTGAGCACTGGAGGGCTCCCGGTGAGAAGACAGTCCCTCCAGGGTCCTTTTCTCTGTGCAGAGGTAAGCAGGGAGGACCTTATTAAGGAGTTGCTGATTCAGTTAAACCGGGAACTTTGTAACATCAATCACCTGTTTGCAGTCTGGAAATGTGACAGTAGGTGGTCACACTTCCCTGGCTTCTCCATTGACAGAGCTGTCACTTTTCCCTACTTACTCATTTATCCTCAGTCACCGGGAGTTTTCATCCTCAGTCCCACAGGATGACAGCCCAGCGTACCATCCTGTCCGTTGGTATATTTGTTGTCCGGCTTTCTTTGGCTTGTCTACAGGTGCAATCTAAAGCCCCGTGCTTCGCACCCTCCGTCCTGGGCTCTGCTCTGTGCCTGTGTTCATGCCCTGCAGGGAGAGCAGCTTTTCTCCTGCAGGGCCAGGCACACACACACACACACAGCCCTCTCCAGCCTGTGGTTTTCAAAATAGCCAGTGTATCCTTGGCACAATTGCTGTCTACTATTTGTTTGGTATCTAAGAGGCATCTCAGTCAAAATCAAGAACATTGCTGTGTGTCAGAATTTCCGAAGGGAAAAGACATACCGCAGGTGTTATTAAATATATATGCATTTAGACATCCAGGGTAGGTTAATGCAAGCTTGCATTAATATCACATTTAAAATTTGTTAAGGGCACCTTCCTTCAATTAAGCTATACATATCAGATGATGCTGATATACTTTTTTTTTTTTTTCGTTCTTTCTCATGGGCACTGTGCAGCTCAGATGCAGCAAGAGCTAGTGAGATGGATCTGCCCCCTGAAATCTGCTGCCTGTGTTGTACAGGTGGAAGCTGCAGTCCCCGTCATCAAGTGCCTGAGTTCTGGGTCCAAAATGCAGGATAAAGTAATGTCTAGTCCTGCCTGGCTGGCTGGCGTACAAAAAGCTTTACCGTATAGATTGAGTGCATTGCTTTGTGGGGTGAAAGTGGGGTCACGTAGGAACTTACCTCGGATGGGGGTGGCCGCGTTCCTTCTGGCACGGAGTTCTTGTGCTAGACCAGCGCTGCCCTTACTGAGCCCTGGTGGCACGGTTCTGGGTGCGTCTGCGGTTGGGTACCGCTGCTGGGGAAATACTGGCCCATTGCTATTATCAAGTAATGGAGCTGCTGTGATGTCCTGCTGGCACGAGCATGCCATGACGCAGACATGCCATGAAAAGTGCGAACGAACAACATCATCCAAGATGAGCACCTGTAAAGACTGTCCTGGTTTTCCTTGCAGAGTCTCTCCTTTTCATATATAGAAGGGAGAGAGTTGAGCAGCTGCCAGGGCAAGATATTCTGGTCTGCGCTGCTCTGAAGAGGAAAGCAGGGCTGTGGGGCCAGGACGTCAGGTCAGTGACATTGCTTGTCCCTCCGCTCAGACGTTCCTTTTCCAGACGATGAATTCACCAGAGCTTGGTGGCTGCTGGAGCTGTCTCTGCCCCAGATTTTTTTCCAGGCATGAGCAGGGAAAATGGGAAAAGAGTGAGTTAGGATGAGGGCAGCATGGTCATGTTGTGGCTGTGCCCTGTTTGATGAACCCTTTTCAGAGCAGCAACATAAACATGTGTTTGACACTCCTAATCTCTACTAAATTGAAATAAATACAAAATGCTAATAAAAGAGATGTCCTAAGAAACTGTCACCTCATGTCATATTCCTCTCTCCATGCATTAGTGCTGCTTTTTAACCAGCATCCTTCCCCAACTCTTGGTTTGTGTGTTTTCACAGCACACTAAATATTGTGGAGTGGTGACGTAAAACCACCTTCTGCATAGCGTAAGTGATTGTTTATACAGTATAGCAATATAGTATTGAAGATATAGGGCATGAGAAACTGGCTGTGAGAAGTGGATTAGAATAGAAAAGGGGTGGTAGGGAGGTTGTACACACTGCGGTGTCCTTGAAACTGCGTCGTGATACAAGAAGGCTCCGTATGTGGCTGCCTGACTGAATCACACCGAAAAGGGAAAACTCACGTGCTTAACCTCTGTGTTCAGAGGCATGTTTTTCTTCTTTAAATGTTGAATGTTTTTCCCCTTTGTTGCTTCTCTGAGATGATTTATTTTTAATCCCTCTGAATTATGGGTACTTTTTATAAACTGCTAAATTTAAATCTAGGCTAGCATTTTTTTTAAGATCTTAGACTGTAAACATCTGCAGAGCATTTTTTTTTTTTTTGCCCATTTTATTTAAAATTGATTAATTCGACATACTACCTTGGCCAATCTACTACACTGTCACAAACACCCAGGGATTTGCTGTTAGGTGCAGGCAGGATATTTCTTAATGATCCTGACTACATTAGGGGTGCTGACAGAAAAACAAACTTCAGTGCCTTGGGGGTTTGCCTGGCACTGAAAATACACAGTGAAATAAAGTCCTTCAAAATGAATCTTCTTTCAAGCTTGATTTCTTTTCCAGCACACATTGACTAGATCTGTTTGCTTGGTGACTACGATAGCTGCTGGATTCCTTTCCTGCTTTCTAGACAGGCTGGCTGTTTGTTTCACCTCTTACCCTGAATTTATGAAGGAGCTAGTGCATCCTGAAATAGAGATTTGTATTGTACTGATTCTTTTGAATGGTGTCCTAGTAGATAATGCCTTTTTTTTTTTTTTTTTCTTTTCTGGTAATTTGTCCTCTAATGCTTTATTAAACTGTTTCTTATGATGTATTTGTTATTTATTTGAAATCACTATTACTCCTTTAAAGTATACAGTTTATGCTCATTTCCAAGATACTTTAGAAAAAACAAAGATGACACAGACAGAGCACAGGTTTGAACCGACAGGGTTAGATGGCATCCCTCTGTAGCTGACATAACTCAGATTAGGATCATCCCAGTGCCTTACAGTGCAAAAAATCAGATGTCTGAAAGGCTGCCGGATTTACTTAATGTGTAGACAGTTATCTCTTTTATAATCTCCAATTTTCAAAACTCCTATTNAAAAAAAAAAAAAAAGTCTTTAGTGAAATATTTATGAACAAAGGGATAAAAGGGGCTGATTGATAGGCGTACGCTCACAAGAAAGAAGGGAGCAGTGCTTAGGGCGAAGCTTGCCTACTGCAAGCCCGCTGTCTGCGGAAGATTGAGCTCTCCATGGACGCGTCGGGCGGGACGCCTGCTCCGAGGAACAGCCAGGCAGCAGTGCCTGCATCAACGCACGCTGCTCCTCCGCGTCTCGCCTGCAAAACACGTGTCCCTGGTTCTTCTAAGTTATGGCTTGGGAACTGTGCGGAGCACTTCCATATGTAGCAAAGGATGAATTTAACTCCTTGTTCTCTGCTGCTGTTGTGCTCTAATTCTCATGGATATTCATTCTTTTGGAAGAGCTCTGGCTAACAAACAATAGTTCTGGTCCATAAAAGATCGATGGTGTGCAACTGGCTATTCCGCCTGTTGTTTGTGCTACGCACTTGAACAATCCTTGTGAAAGCACTATTTATTTATATGTCACTAAACTGGAATTATATCCTAGGTATACACGAATGTTTATTTTTAATCAAGATAAATACATTCGTCTCCTGATCTATATAGATTAATACTCTCCCTATTTCTATATTTAAATGCTTAAGAAAGACCATTTAGCCTTCAGGCACAGCAAGGCTGTGTCAGACATCAGGCATGAGTTCTTGCTTCCCGGATTATTGCCTTGTATGCAAAATCATGTTCCTCTTGGCAAATTGAAATGTAACAGGTCAGTGATGCCAGGGGAATCTCTTGTAGTCTAGCATAAATATAATTCCCATCAAATTAGGCACCTTTTCATTGAATCCCCTAGAAAGTTCTCTAAAGAATATGATAAAAAAAGAAAAAAGAAAAAGAAGAATGAAAATTATGTTGAAGCATGGAAGATTACAAAAATTCAGAAAATTCAGTTATAGGTGAGATGCACAGTTTTTGCTTAAACAGGCAATATTGTAAAACGTGACTCTCCGTTTTCACTTTATAAGGAGCAGGCAGACCTAGTAAAGAAAAGAATTCTTTTGATTAAGCAGCCTGGATAACATGCCCTCCCTGCCTTGTAGGGTTCAATCACATTTTAGGTAAGATAAACTTATGGAAGTGTATAATGTAGCAATCTGTCAATGTCTTGCAATGATTAATGACACAAGTTTCACAACAAACTTATGAAGGAAATGTGGTATTTATCTACATAGTTGATTGAAAGATTTTTAGCAGATTTTTTTATATGTCAGTTTTTTTCTATAGAAAATGGTTCTTTTCAAAAAACTTACCAGGTAGGATTAGCATGGAGTGTTTCAATGACAGAAAAATGCCTCAATTCTGCTCTTGTGATGGGTTGCAACCCCCTAATCTGGATGCTGCCCCACTTTCCTGACTTGAATCGGGAGCTCTGGGCTCTCAGAATGTCGAAAAGTACAGTAATCACAAGGCTTTTGGGAAACAAATCTCAGTTTCCTTTTTGGATCTATTCTTTTCTTTAGCGACTTTTTGACAGAGTCAATAGGTTGGGTTGGTAGATCATCAAGTCCAATCTCCCTGCTAGAGCCGGGTCAGCTAGAGCAGGTTGCCCAGGACTGTGTCCAGTCAGGTTTTGAATATTTCTAAAGATGGAGACTCCACCATCTCTCTGGGCAACCTGTTCCAGTGTTTGACCACTGTATATGCATATGTAAACTTATATATGTATATATTTAGATAGAATTTCTTATATTTCAGTTTGCACTCATTGCCTCTTGTCTAATCACTGGGCACCACAAAGAAGAATCTGGCTCTATCTTCTTTGCACCCTCCCACCGCGTGTTTATTCACATTAATACAATCCCCTTGAGCCTTCTCTTTTCCAGCCTGAACAGTCCCAGCTCTCTCAGTCTCTCCTTGTATGAGAGATGCTCCGATCCCTTAATCTTCTTTATAGGTCTTCACTGAACTTGCTCCAGGAGCTCCATGTCTCTCTTGTCCCGGGGAGCTCTGCGCTGGGCACCTTGCTGGAGAGGTAAATGAAGAAGCAAAGGAGTCACTGCGATAGAAGTCACAAACCACAAAGAAAATTTTGTCAGGAGTGTTTTGCATAGACTTAGGAAGCCAGGTTAACACTGAGAAGTGAGGTCAACGCAGTTGAGACGTGAGGTGAGTGGCAACTGAGTGAATCTGGACAGGGAGAACAGACTGTATTTGGAGATGTTTCAAAGGGAAGCTAGCAAGACTTGGAAACTGCCCAGATGTGCAAGACTGGAGAAAGTGAAGTCCAAATACCATCTGGGAGAAAAAAGCAGGTGTTTTCTGGTTTTGTTGCCTGCACTCTATCAACCAAAGTCTTGCATTAATACTGTGAAAGCAGATTTTTAAGATCTTGCTTGAAAATGGCACTGTAACCCCTAATCTGAGAACCTGAGGGAAGGTTCTTATCTGTGCTTTTTTTTTTCCCTTCAAGGTTTTATACTGGCATTTTACAGTGATTTTTTTTCCATCAAGTATATTGGGTTGTAATTTACATGTTTATACGAAGCGATATGACTATGTGGTTGCTACTTGCAAAAAATGAGTAAGTCATAACATAGTTCAACCAGAGACACACCGGTGAAAGATATTTTGAAATCAAAATACACTGTTAAATGGACATTTCAGATCTTCTACTATTGTAAATCATTGTCATTCTGTAGAAGTCAGGGGATTTACATAGATTTATTCTTGTGGAAGATTAGCCCTGTGTTTGAGTTGCTGAAATTTAATGTAGGACCAAAATCTTCCTTTAGACTCAGTGAGACTTACAGACATCCTCCTGTGTTGGTAGCTCTCAAGTTATTCAAGTTATCGCAGAGCACTGAGAAGTCTCTCCTGGGAGCTGGTTGGTGTGCAAAGACCTCCTCTTCTCCCCACACCATACACACAGTGAACATTAGAAGGATGCTGTAGAAGAAAGACTTGCAGGTACCTATGCACGCAGTTAATTTGCTTGTAAGTAGCACATCAGGAGAATATAGCACCCTTCGATGCTTTGTAAAACAAGAAATGCTGTGGCAGGAAAAAAATTCTTTGCTGTGCAGATTGTTCCAAATTTCCTGGATAATTGCTTGTAGCTTGACCTGGCACAGGTTTTCCAGTGAGAGGCATGAAGAAGGAGAGGAGGGAATGTTTTATCCTTTCCCCAATGCATGTTCATGTGATGACAAGAAAAATTTCATGTATATGTTTCACAAAGTCCTCATTCATGTAAATTTCCCAGTGGATTTAACCTCCTGTCTCCATTGATATTTATGAGAAATTTTCCATGAGTCAAGGACTTCGAGGTTTAGAGAGCAGAGAGATTTGTTTTGATTTTGAAGACAAGAGAGAATTTGTCTCTATGACTGAGTCACTTGATTTATGTTACTTACAGATAACTTAGTTTATAAAATATGTGTATGAAAGAACATCATTAGTGATGCAATCCATTGTGGACTAGACTTTCCCAAATTACCGAGCAGGCAAATAAACACAGCACAAGTGCAAAAATCAGCTAATATATTTTGCACATTGGTTTTGACAATTACAGCCCTGTTTTAATTATTTATGATGCTTCATGTATTAATAAGTGATCTGCGGTGTATTTTATGAATAAAATGAAATCTTACGTTATGTCAGCTTACCACAGGCTCCTGTACTAAATCTTTGCTGAAAGGAGGGGAGAGATGTTCAGTGTTTATACAGATTATACAGTATAGCCACTGTATTTCACTGTATTAGTTTGCCCACTCTCTGTCCATCTGAATTAATTTTTTACAAAGCCTGCAATATCTGGAGGTGCCACAGCAGTCCTCTTGTGTACATATTAAATGTGCAACTTGATTTCCTCTTGGAGTAGTCGAACTGGCAACCCAACATTTTTTTTTTGCTTCCCTAGGATTTGACCCTTCCTATACATATTTCATTCAAGAGTCCTCTCGGAGTAATTAAAAATGTCAGGGAGCAGTAAGGGCAGGCTGCTCCACGTGGCAGGATGAGCTGGGAGCCAAGGTGCAAGCAGGGCGGTGATCCCACCCGCAGGGCACCAGCAGCTTAGTGGCACTGACGGGTCCCACTGACATCAGACGAGGTGCGGTGATGAGTCTGGGCTGGGGCGCGTGCAGGGGCTCCAGGCAAACCCGGGGGAGATGGGCTGCAGCCTGGCACTCACTCCCACCACGTAGCTGGGCAGGGACTGCCTGTCCGGGGCTGAGGTGAAGGGAGGCTGGGCCTGGTCACTAAGACCCGCTGGTGAAGGCCCTGACAAAGCAGAGAGGCA
>VZSV01000022.1:5592674-5621535 GCA_013398735.1 Nothocercus julius | reverse complement strand
GGAGGGTTAAGTATTTTTAAATAGTTGTATGAATATCCCAATGCATATGATATCATCAGCACATATGTACACCCATGGGATAAACTGTACTTTCTGCGCCTGATCCAAAACCCATAGAGTCAACAGAAAGCTCTGTTTGTGTCTATGGTCTTTGGATAAGACGCATATTGACCATACCAGTTATTTCAGGACCGAGGATTGGTGCCATGTGATGTCAGCTGGATGGCTGTCCTGCTGCAGATCCACCAAGGAGTTTTATAGCTTTGAGCCACATGAGTTTATTTTTTTATGCTGGTAAAAATGCCTTTATCTCTAGCAGTCTGCATCTCCCTCTCTTTGTCTAAAATCACGGAATTGTACATTGTTCTTTCCTTTGGCATTGTCTCACACATGGGAGCATAGTATCTTCATTATTTTCCTGTGCCCTTCTGTTCTGTTATCTAGCCTTTCCCTGCACAGTTTTCCTTTGGGCTGCCAGGCTGCTGCCAGACTTCTGCATGAACTTTCTGGCAGAAGAAATGTCAAAATGGTGCTTCCTCCTATTTTCTATGTCAACAGCTCCTTTCTGTTCCCTTTGCAGTTATTTCTGATCTGCCATGGTCAGAAGTGTGTCAGCTGAACACAGGCAGCTCTTTGCAACATTTCACCATGAAGGTGTTCACATTGCAGCCTTTCAAAGCTCTGTATCATCCGTGTTTTAAAGCAAGACTGCGAATAGACAAATTTTGTGCAAGCCCTTTGAGTCTAGGGAGGGAGGAGTAAGTTGCTGATCTGGATTTTCTCTCTGTGTATTCTCCTCAGGTAAAACAGAAAGGTGCTGGGTGGTAGAAGATGGCCATTTGTATTTTTGAGCAGCCAAATATCCAGTCAATCTATTAGCTACTGGTGTGTAATTTTGTCTTTTTGTTAGCTGCCCTGCATGTACCGAATATAATGCCAACCTCCTCTTGCCATTCTGCAGAATCATTCCTTCCCTCTTCCTCTCCAAGCACACTTTCTTTCTTTCTTTTTTTTTTTCTTTTTTTTTTTTTTTTTTTCTAGTTTTGGGCCAACTTTACCTCTGTTATTTGTAAGATGACAGTTCTTCGAAATACATTTCTCACTCTTCATTGATCAGTGGGTAGCAGATATTAATTTTAGAAACATAATGTACCCTCAGTTTTAATAGGGCATCAGAATATTGCTAGATTTGCCCTTCAGATAAACAATATTGTTTATTTGATATCTTAATAATGCACACGGATTGATTTTTTGTGCAGATTGTATACTGTACCTAGTCCAGACATATACTATCCAGTGATGGATTGTAGAATCTATATAAATCTCTGATGTCTGCCTCACCAAAGAAAACCATCTTACACTGCACCAGCTGTCCAGCAAACTCTAATACAAATGAGTGTGGCTAGGGAATTTTGTGCATCATTTTGTGTTCTTATTTATCAGTGCAATTCTGTTTCCTTTTTTTTTTTTCTAGTTACTATGAATTGTTTTTACATTCCTCTATGAAGTCTCAGTGCTTCTCTATTTTCTAGTATACATATATATTGCATAAATATATTGCATATATTTACTGTTTCTCACAAGGTGTAAATTTTGCCTGTTTAGACAGCAAGGAAGTTATGGATTTTTAGTCTCCTTGTAGTCAACTTTGGTCAATACTCTGTGCTTTTAGTTAGCTCACTTATTCAGGAGCATTTTAAGCTTTGAGATCCTATCTCATCTCTTCTGTATCTTAAGGAAGAGAGCACTTCTGTTCTCTGGTCACTGGAACCTGGGTATGCTGAACATAGAACCAAATTCTCAAGGTCTGGAATCAGGATACAACACAGATTTGCTTGCTTTTTTTTTTTGTCTCTTATCTCATGTGCTTACATGTGTTTAAGAGGTGAGCTCAGCAAGGTTTTCTTAAATAATAAGGAGTTTAAGCACTTTTTAAACTACTTAAGTTTGTCACTATGCTTCCATTCTTATGGTCATTGGGATTCCACAGAGGAAAACCTATGCTTTCCAGATGGATAAAACTAGCAATGCTGCAATAAGAACAACTTTTCTTTTCTTTCCCCACATTTCTTAAAGCTAGTGAGAATTAAAAGTGGAGTCAATTTATTTTACAGACAAAAATTCACAGGTCTCTAGGGAAGACTATATAAAAGTAGCACATAGAGGAACAGAGTTTTGAGAAGCATAAAGTTCTCCTTCTCCTGTGTATTTTATTTTCTATGTGTCCAGAGATACAGTGGAAGAGTTAATGACTGTCATGATGTCCTCAGTACAGCATAAAAGAGGATGCAGTTGCTTGTGCATACTTATTTGTCCTTATTATCTAGTTCATCTCCATAAGAAACCTGCCTTAAATCTTTCTAAGCTTGGTACTCATCCCTCTCTGCTTTCCTCTTCTTTCCTCCCGATTCCCTTTGCTGCCCCTAAAAAAGAAAACAGAAATCATAGGCGGAGCAGATCAGTCTTATACAAGATGCCTTCCATAATGTCATAGCTGCAATCCCTCTAAGTGACATAACAACCCCTCTAAATACCATGATAATTGTTGAGGACAAGGTGTTGGAAAGGGTGTTTCATTACAATTACAAAGAATTTTTATTCTGGTTGTATCTACACTTGATCTTGTCTCAGTACATGGTGGTAGACAAGATAATTTCTTGAGATTTTTTTTCTAGGCGCAGACACCTGAGATTCTATACATTTGCAGTAGGGGCTGGCACAGCTGAAAAGAACCATGAACAAACATTTCATTGAAAAATCAAGTTTCCTTGAACTGTCTGATATCTTAGGTTTTTCCTTGCTTCAGTTTTGTTTCAAATTGAGTTGGCCTAAACCGAAATATTTTGGTTCCTTGATGTGACTTAAAAAGTTTTTGTTTTGAGTCATTGCAACTTTATTGTCTATCCAGAGACAAAACAAAGTAAGAATCTCATTGCTGGAAAAATCAGCTGTAATCTTGGTGTAGGAGCGCAGGGGATTTTTCCCTTTCTTTCATCATCGTCCAATCTGAATTCTAGGCAAGTTTCTTCAATCTCATTTTCTCTATCAAATCCATAGAAAAGCAAGCATAGCACCGTAACTATATAACACTTGCATGCATCGTTGTCTTGAGCGGGGTGATAGGCTACGCGAAGCAAATGTCACCAATGCTTGGGTGGGATTTAGACCGGCTGTGTGTAGTTAGCTGCCCAAAGTAGGCAGGGAAGCACCTTAAAGACTGAAGGGCAAATTTTAAGTGCCTCTGCAGGATGCGGTGGTTTGTCCTGAGCATGTCGCAGTCGGGGACTCCAGGCACAGACGTACGCCCGCGGAGGTCAGCTGCCTGACTGAAGATTGCTCCTTGCCTACGGCACTTCCTTGGCATGCCAAGCGCTGAAGAGTGTGTCAAGCCCTTGCGAAGTGGTCTCTTGACTTAGGAATTCAGCCACTCTCTTCAGGTTGATGGCATTTGATCCCACAGCTAAAAATTGCCTTCCAGGGGTCTGGGTAAAAGCATGGGACAAATCTATCACCACTGTTGTGAAGTCATCTGCAAGGCTTTCTGAGCTTTGTAATATAGTTCAGAGAACATTTTAAAGTGATTTGGGAAAATCACAAAACATTACAATGACATTCCTATGGTACATTATTATATAGTACAAGTGAGGTACAAACAATGTACCTCAATGTATCTATTTTTACAATGTGTTAAAAGTAATAATAAAAAAGGTCATTTTAATGTATTGGAGTCATTTTAATTTCTTCTTATCCCTGTAGAGACAGTACAAGTACGAAGGAAAGACTTGGTATATAGATGTTTTCTATTATTAACATAGATGTTTAACACAATCTGTAATTACTGAGCCAGTTAGTTACATTTGCATGTACCTATTGGAACAGATCTTTATTTCTTAGTAAAATACACATATATAAATATGGGACACAATATGCGCAATAGTACTCAGGTATTATTTTCCTTTGACAGGTCTGAAATGTATGATTTTAGCTGTCACATGGTGCGTTTTCTAGAAATCACTGAGTCACAATAACATATTCATTCAGTGTCATTTTTAGTCACTTTTTGGAACGGATCTATACTTTTCAGTTAAGTACTAATTTTAATCAAATTCTGCTTTATCTTTGCAGAAACATTTTCAGTATTTTCTAGCTTGACTGCACTTTAATTCAGTTATGTCACATTTCCAATTTTTATATTAGCTCCTCTGCATGGATGTAGACAATAATGTACTAAAAAAACTATACCCCAGGGTACAGTTTCACTTAATAACTTTTTATCTGTAGTGAAATATGCGGTTTTTATGAAAAGAGTTCTTGCCATTTCTAAGTCCATCTTGGAGATAACAGAATTTTCTTCAGGGTAAACTGTTGAGCGAGACTCCATATTCTTGTGTGGGTGCACGAAAGCATAAGGAGATTATTCTGGAAAGAACCTGAAAATAAATAGCATGTTCTGCAAAAGCCTGTGTTTATTCTTTCAAGCAAGCTTTGAAAGTTGCAAAAGAATGCGATATTCAGTAAAGGATGTTCATCATCTAATATTTCTCCAAAGAACGGATATTAGATATGAAGATGTGAGATGTGGATAACTACATCCATCTGCATCTCAGTTCTGGAAGCTCTGATGAAGGCTTTTCTGAGGTGCAAAGAAAACTCTGGACCATGTCCTTGACCTTCTACTTCGTGGCCAGCCTGGCAGGGCAATCGTGAGAAATGGAAGCTTTGTGTGGTGTGAGTTTGTCAGTGGTTTGGTGATGCATAATGTGCAAATAAAACAGTAATGACAACTGTTCATTGTTAATTAGCTCACTGGCTTCAGTTAGATTGACTGTGTGTTTTTGTTGTTGTTGTTTTTACTGTTTTTTTTGGTGCCGTAACAGAGATTTTCATAGCACAGGTTTTCACTGGAGCTGCTCTGCCCTCAGAATTGCATCACCGTGCAGTCTGTCTAGGCTTGTACTGAATCACCTTGCTAGCAGCCTCGTATTGCTGTGGCGTGGGCTCAAGTTCACTGCACTTTAGCAATGAGGTCATTGCTGTAGCATAAAAACTAATTTGAACTAAATGAAATAACATTCCACGTTAGTATATGTCAGTAAGGAAGTTAGTAAGTAAAAGCATTTTAAGCATTTTACCATCCCGTCTATCTTAAAAGTTGTTCAGAAGCAGTTGCTGAAACATGTTCAGCTACCAGAAACATCTTGATTTTAATAATAATATGTGTATTTGAGAATTTTGCCAAAATGTTATTTTTATGCTATGAGATGATGAGATGTTAGAAATAAATTATGAATAAAGCATTTTGGCAGCATTGCTGCCAAACATCACAGAAAAGCCCAAAATGCCCATGGATACGCTAGTAGCCCAGTTCTTTTTTAATACGTTCTGATCAGGAAGGGGGTTATGCCTGTGGCACATATTGAAATAACTTCTGTAATATAGATGGGATAATGCATAGTATTTCCAGTTACTTTTAAAAATACTTCTATTCTGGAACCCCAGAAGCCCCTTTTACTCAATTCCTCATGACTTTGCTCTGACACGTTGCAAAAGTGGGCCCGGACCCAAATGCTGGATCAAAACACATGGAAACTTTGGATCCAGGGCTACTGCATAGTTAAAACAGGCCCTTCTCTCTGTTATACACTGAACTGAAGCAGCTGTGAAGAGCCCGGAGCTTTGATGGAAAAGATAGACAATTTTGTGATTTAACTGAACTGGAATCCCTATCTACTTCTCATTCAAATTCTAATATTAATCTAATTTCAATAGAAATCCCCACATAATTTCTTTTTGAATCTGTATCTTGATTCAATGCCGCTGTAAAAAGTATGATTCATTTCCAATTTTCCATGTGAAGCATTTAATTTAGCATGCAGTGAAACTTAATAAACTTTACTTAGTCGTAACGTCTAATTAAAGCTGTAAACCAAAAGCAACACCTCATTTTTTGTTCTGGAAAATTGAGGACTTTCCTCTTCTTGCTATGTTGATGTTATTTTGACATTCTTTTGTGAATTTGTGGATGTTGCCATGCAGAGGCAGCATTAGTCAAGATCCTTATAGTACATGCTGTTTCATGGATATTTTGCATGTTTCAAGACAAAATGTTTAGTGTATAAATTAACGTTTTATATAGAGAGACTGAATATGATTTCAAAGAACTTCTTAATTTTAGTAAGAATTTTATGCATTGCAGATATATTATAAGATGTCTAGGAATTCAACCTTATTTTGATTTCTAGTTTATTATTTAAAGTTGTCACAAAACCTTAATTTTTATATGAAAAGAATTTATATGCAAAGAAAAGTTTAGACATTATGGACATTCACCACAGCACTGAAAACTTTGTGATAAAATTATTTTTTTGTTTTTAGGCTATAAGAAAGAAGATGTTACCATACTTCCAAAATAATTTTGAATGTAAAGGCAAGCAAGCAATCTAAACCAAACATCAGCTGGGGAAATAGTAGTCTGAGCTACAAACATCATTTAGAGTCTAATTTTGAGCCAGGATTAAATATGGATTACTCATAAAATGTAACAAACCCATATGATTGTAAAAATGTGCATCATTTGGGTTGTTTCTTAGATTACAATAGTAGAATGAAAATTATCTTTTTTCTATAATATGAATCCCTTCTGAGAAGTTTAGAGGCATAAATATTTGTTCTTTGGGAGCAAACAGAAAAAAAAAAACTTAAAAAATAAAAAAATAAGAACTCTATTAGAAACCAGGGTCCCTCTTTCAGGAGTTCCATCAGTGAGAGAATGGAGATATCTCTTCATGTTCCTTGGAATTCAATTCTACTCATATTTTAATACTTTTTTTTAAAATAGTGCCTGATAATGGAAAAGGGGGCCTCACTTTTTCCACCTGATTTTTTCAAGGTACCCAAGAGCCAAAGAAAAGGAGAAATGTCAGACGATTATTTTTGATGAAGTATGCAGAAACATAGACATCGCATCTCATTATTTCTTAATGAATTCCACTGAAAATGTAATTGATATGCTGAACTAATTTTTGCTATCCAAAGCAATTTTTAATGAATATATTTACGATTTATGAAGTGGATATGTAAAGGCAATTTCTAGTCTAACTTTGATTAAAAAGTTACAGAAGTTATAAGAGTTTAATTGTTTTTCTTTTTTACTTGATTAAATTGAAGAAGTAATGGACCCATGTCAGGTCAGAGATATAAGAAAAGATCTGTGTTGATAGCATACCATGAAATGAGAAGTCAAGAGAAACCGGGGATGACAGTGTAGCCACAACCTCAAAGCTTTTGTAGAAGCAACAGTAAAGACACTAAAAAATAGCCCTGTAATAACACACTGCAATTTCTGCAAGGAATTAGAAACAGACCCTAATCAATAGTTAGCATTCGTTTAGAGCCTGAATTTAAGTAAGATTTCCTTGGAAAAGAGAAAAGCAAATTGTCATCTATTTTGCTACTCTTTGGTGAAAATACAGCCCTTTTTTTTTTTTTTTTTTTAGTAGACAGGGATTACCAGTGCAGACAACATGCATTTTTTAGCTAGACAGAAATGGACCCAAAATAGATGACTTCAGGCTTTCACTAACGTAGGCTATTACTAAGTGCATCCACAACCAAATAAACAAAATTTAGTGTAGCCCACAGGTCAAAACTTGATCCATAACCATGATATTATGAAGAATGTTTATGTTTTTGCATGCTGTCCCTTGGTTAACTGCATGATTTGGCTCTGATGGCTGGTCTCAAAGTGGCTAAGAGCTGGGAATTGCTTTCTGTTTAGTCACTGCTCTACCAGAGCCGGCAAAAGAACTGAGTGGCAGCACAGAGTTGCAATGGCCTTAACACTGAGCCCTTGTTCAAACTCTTTACTACTGCCAGACCACGTTAAAAAATTATGTCTAGATTTTATTAGCACAATCACATATTTTATATTATCGCTGGAAGTATGAATCATAGAATTTAGATGTGCTCTATTTCTAGACCATCCCCCAAACAGTAAAGGACTGCTTTATGTGCAATTTTAAATGATTCTGTGGTCTTTAATTTATTGTCAAATGTTATAGAATAGTCATATCTGGCAGGAACTGGTAGACATTTCCAGGATCTAAATATATGTATGAGACTCACTGGCAGACAACTTGTTNTTTTTTTTTTTTTTTTTTTTTTTTGTCTAGCTGGATGTGTAGGAGAAACAGTCTACTAAATAAACCCTATAGATATTTTGGGTAAATAGGTATCAGTGGAGCACTTGGGAGCCTTAACTCTTGTAAGGAGTCCTCCAACTCTGATGCTGTACTAGCAGCAAAAGAAAGCCAAGACAGTGGCTGATGGGTAAAGGTGTGTCCATGGTGGACAAAAAAATTGGGCATCTGGCATGTGGCTCACTAAATGCATCTGCTGATTTTGGTGACTTGGGTTTTGACAAGTTCTGAAAGATCTTGTGTGAGGGCTGAGTTTGCTTCTTCCCTCCAATGCTGGCTCTAGCCTCTTGCTTACTCTCTGTGAGAGAGTTGTGGTTTTACTGTATTTCTTGTTATGACTGTGACTGGGACGTCATGTCTTTTGCAACGCGTGATATAATGAGCTGAGGATCACCAAGATGATGGAAACAGGAGCAGCTGATGTAGGGAAAGCAGCCAAAAGACCTGATCTATTCAGTACTGGGCTAAGAGAAGGTCTTATTACCATCTTCAGCTGTCTAATGCCTAGTTGCAGGGAAGATCAAGCCACACTCTTTTCAGAGGTGCCCAGTGGAAGGACGAGTGGAAATGGATGAAAGCTACAACAACAGAATTTCCGACCAGATGTTATGATTTATTTTTTATTTTTATTTTTGTAATGAGAGTCATAAAACACAGGAGCAGGTTCTAATGAGGCATTGTGGACTCTCCATCCTTGGAGAAGGTCAGAATTTGACTGGACATAGCCCTGGGCAACCTGGACTAACTTTGAGGTTGGCCTTGCTTTGGGCTCTGCGTGGGATCAGATGAACTCTAGAGGTTCCTTCCAGGCTAAGATATTCTGTGATTCTGTGATAGTCAGTGTGTGTGGGAAAGCTAGAATGCTGATTTTGAGCAAATACTCTTGTGTTAACTGTTGTGCTTACAGCAGAGTAGACAAAATGGAGGTCTTTGTTTATATTTGCTGTGTAAATTTTCTGAACTGTGGGCTAGTATCCAGCCTGAAGGGAAAAAAAATGTTCAGCAACAAGCCTGAAACTTTTGGCAACTGCTCTATAATCCATTTGTTGGCAGTTTGTTTTTCTGTAGATGTAGATAAGCTTGCCTGAGCCAAAGATCTTTGAAATTAATGTGTAAATATGTGTTTTAACCTGGTTGCCAGTAAAAGAAACAAAGTAAAATGAAATCAATGCATCAGGGAGAGATTCTTTGATGTGAGCAGCTTCACCTTCAAAACGGTCAGGAAAGAGCAGTACTAGACTTAATGTGTTTTTATTACAGCAAAAGAGGCATAAATTATGGTCTATTTCTCCCTATTAGATACGGTTTACTGTGCTAATTTATTGTAGCCTTATTCCAGAAGTTTTGTTGCGAACATATGATGTAGCAGATGAAGCTGAAGTGAAACCCAGAAAACAGAATGAGTCTATCTACCTATATGCTTTTGTTGGTTTCCATCTACTTCCTATTTCTTTGTTAGTGTGTAAACCTTAAGAGCAGGAAAATGTTGTTTTTCAGGAAAATACTTGAGGCCAATCAAGTAATAAAACATCAGCTTCAGCAGCTGACCAGCTATTAATGGTATTGCTGCATCTTGTAATGTCTTTTCAAGTAGCCTGGGGAATTAAGTCCACCAGACAACAGATGTGCATGCAAAGAGCTTGGCGAGATGATCATAGCGGGATGCGAGCAGCTGGAGAACTCATAAGGGCAAACAACTTTGGAAGAGTAGTGTAGACACCTGGCTCTCCCTGCAGTCAGTGGGTCAAGGTGTCACCCCTTCCACACTGACATCTATTCTCCAAATGTGTGGAGCGGAGGTGACGTGTGCAACCCCGTTCCTTCTCTGGTTTTAGGGAGGAACTGCTTGCTTCCTTGCGCAAGCAACTGCTGAAAGCCACACATTAAGAAACTGAGGCAATGCTCAGCATGTAAAAGTGTAAAAGATACTAGATTTTTTAATGTTTGTATCTTTATGAACATATGAAGATCTGCTGTGTGTAGAATATTTGTTAAAATGAAGGAAGACAGAAGGGTAAGTTTCTTTCCTGCTGTTTTGGGAATAACAATTAAAGCTAAACCTGGACCAGGCAGGGAGGGAGTTTTCGGCTGAAACCCAGCACAAGAGAGGAAATGCATCCAGAGAACATGACCATAGGTGCTCTGGGCTCATGGGTCAGCGGGGATGTCACAGGGGCATCCTAGAGGGTCTGGGATCTTCTGAAGTTGGGAACACCAGGAAAAAAAAAAAAAAAAAAAAAAAGTTCCTGCTTGTCACTTCTACATAGACTTCAGTAAAATAGAAAATCCATCTCCTTTTTCTTAGTCTCTTGATGACTCCCTCAGCAGCAATAGAGGCTCCTCAGGTCTCTGTGGTGAACTCCTCCTCTCTGGCTGGGGCAAGTCAGTGTAGGGACATGGACACTGGTGGTTCTCCTGCTTCTATACAGCAGAACGGTGCCTGAAGTGATCTCTGTGGGGGTTATCTCAGAAGAGGGTGGTCTTTGCTTTGACACGGTTAAAATGGAAACTCCTGGTGACGCTGATAAATTTTCTTAAAAGTATTGGGTCTGTAGCTGCATATTTCAGTTACTCAGCTCTTCGTATAATTCAGCTGGCTGAGGACAGGATATAACAAGAAATATTTACACCCTTTCTGTGCTACTTGTAATTTCATTTCTGGAACTGGACCTTACTGAAAAGTGCATTTATTGAGAGTTTTAATTTGTGGAAGCTGTACATCCCCACCATGAATTACTACATGGAGTTATTATGGAAAATTGCTAAATACTCCTTAATAAAGAATTAAGTCTTATGCACACCTAGGGAAAAAAAAAAAAAGATTAAAAAAAAGATTGCTGATTCCACCTGTAGCTGTGAATTGCCACATTCACCAGTTGGTTGTGGAATACCATAATCAGCAGCTTTGCTAAGGGCCAAGGAGGACAATAGCTGTACTGAGAGACACAATGGATGATTGTTAGTCAGGAGAATTTGATATAAACTGGGGAATGCTGTTGCATCTCAGGCCATTTGCATATTTATGGCTTCTCAAGAAAATAAAGACATTGTTCATTTCTATGTCTGCCTGATGACCCATGTATGTTCCTTGCTGTATCCTCCCTGCCACTGCAGCACTTGGACCTGGTATGCAGGGAGCTGTGCAAGATAAGTGGTACTGCTGCATGAGGGAGAGCTGGCACACTGCACGAGCCAGGGCACCAAGGCAAAAGTGTGCTTAAAAATCAATGCATTGGGTAAAGTTAGTATCTACAAATGCAAGTAAGGGTCAAGGAGAGAAGACCGAGTTTGCTATTTAGCACAACCTATATGTGTCATGTGTCAAAACAGATCTTTTTTGGTTTATGTTTCGGTATCTGTAGATGCATAGTATCTGCTTAGTAGTGTATTAGCAATGTACATCACATTCACCCTGAAAACAGACAATCATTGTTTTTTTTTTGTTTATTTATTTATTTTTAAACAACTCCTACTTTCCTCTCCACTCTGCTGTACTTGGATGGTTGTTCCAATATTGCATCCAACATGGAAATCTGGGTTAGATATGGCCGTGGTCCTAGGCTGAAGGACAGTAGGAGATTTGTCACACAGTAAGTCACACAGATGCACGAATTATTTGTCCCAACTATAAAGTATCCTGTAGATTAGTGAAAATGTGTCTCTGTCGATGCACAAAAAATTGGCCTCTGTCCAGACTCGTAAAAGCAGGAGATAAAGCTATCAAACCATTGTTTTAATATGGGTTCATTTTAACAACCTGATTTTTCTGTACTTTATTATGTTTCAATAAAAGGATAGTTTGACTCATTTGCTTAAACCACAAGAATAATTCTTTTAACTGTCTCCATTAACCACAAACATTGTAGCAAAACCAATACAAAACAAAGCTGTAGCTGACTATCTGCTTGCCTTTTCTTTGTTGAGTAGGAAATCCCACTGTAAAAATTAGATGAATTTAGTACTAACTTTTTCAGTAATCCTGTATGATAGCTTGATTTATATTTTCTTTAAGCAAACCCTTTTCTTGAGACAACCCCCGCCAGAAGCGTGCATTAGCCAGGAGGATCCAGGATCAGATGTGGGATGTCTTCTGCTGCACGCACCCAGCACTCAGCCACTAATGCACCTGGTTTGAAATTCAACCTCTTGCAGGAAGAAAGTTTTATTTGTTTGTTTGTTTGTTCGTTTTCCAACAGGTCATGGTGTTCTAACCTATTAAGAACAAAGCATCTCATTTTCCTGAGAACTTGCACATGGGAATAAGACAGGTCTAAGGAAGCCCCAGGGTTACATGGTGGGCACTGGAATTAGTTTATGCCTTTTTCTTTCTTTTCCCAAGGAAGTTGGGAAAGTTTCAGCAAGAACTTAAAAAAAGAGATGCATGTGTCTTCATCTTTTGTTGTTCAGTTTCTGACATCTTGATTTTTAGAAGAAAAAAAAGCACAGTCAAAATTCTTGCTTCTAAGTAACATAAAGTTACTCTAAGTTAGGGTTTGCATGCACACTAGTCATTTCAGAAAGTCCTTAGTCTGAAGTACTTTTTTATAATGACATTTTTCTCATGACCTAGTAAGGCGATTGTACAATTTCTCCATGCTTATCTTTATTATTTTTAGTCATATCAATACCCAGAGGAGAAAATGTATTGGATTAATTGCATGTTAAATATGTATTGGGATGTTTGGATTTTATTCTTTTCTTTCTTACGGGAAAGAGATCTATAATGCCTTCCTATGATTATAAATACATATGTGCTCCAAAAAAAACCTCCAAAAAACAAACACACAAACAAACAAAACCCAGGGCTTTCTATCATGATTCATGCCAAAGTCTGCAGAATCTGAAAATGTGGGGAAAACACAGTTTTTAACAGCTTTAGAGACGCAGTGGCCTAAATTTCTTTAATTTTCAGCAAAAATTAAGCTGCTAAATTATACTTCTGTGGCCTTTTACATCATGCCAGTAAGTCAGGATATATGAACAGTTGTGGTTAGTTTCATAAAGTTCATTTGTTATACAGCATGAAATGCAATACAATAAGATTATGCTGTCTAAACACAAAAGCAAAAAAAAAAAAAAAAATTAAATAAAAAACTGTCAGACTATTCCCTGTCCACAGTTCCTTCATGCAAAGAAAACAGCTAATATTTTAGACCTGTACCTAACAGGGAAAAAATAATAAATTCTAAATCTGGAGCAAGGCAAATGCAAATACAATCCTTTGGGGACTTTGTTACTGTTTCCTGAATAGAAGCTGTAATTTTTGTAATACTCCTCCACTTCTTATTGCTTGTGTCTAGACATAGATTGACCATAAAGCAATATTAATATTCTATATTGCCCTGGTTAAGAGTTTTTGTTTGGCATTGGGGAAGAACTTTGAACATTTTGACAGTATGTTCTGTGGCATAGTAGTTGTGAATGGGTTTATTTTAATATGGAAATAAATTGGTTATCGAAGGTATTTTTATTATGCATCTCCTCGTAATTTCTGCCAAATAAACAAAATATTTCTCAGATAATTGGCCTATTAGTCCGTCACTTTCTAGTTATTTTTTCAATGTTGTATTAAAGGGCTTGTAAATCCTAAATTCTTTATTAGCTTGCTGATTTTGCAGAGCCTGGTAGTAAATAACCTGGCATAGCATTAAAAGCTCTTTGTTGAAGGAAGACAGTATATTTCTTTGGTATCGACTTCTGCATGATTCAATTCACACTAAGTATCACCATGACCTTTATAACAACACAGTCAGCTTCAAAAGCCAGGTAGCATGTGATGGCTAACTTTCCCTTGTGTAATGTGACTTTAAAAATGACTACCTAGCCTTCCTAAACTTGATAAATGTATGGCTGATAGTCCAGCAATGAATGAAAAAGGTCTTTAAAAATGCTGAGGACAGTAATTAAGCATTTTGAGAAGTGGAAGGTTTATGTCATTAATTACACATAAATCATTTTTAAAGCTCCTCTGCAAATTATTTGTTTATTTAGATGAATACTGTTTCTTCTATTTATATAAAAAGCTTTTGAGACTTTAGCTTTAAAGTCTGATAACAGAATCAAAGACAAGATACCTATTTCTCTCACCCTGGATATTGCTTTGACTATGACATTGAACTCATTACTGTGGTATTTGGAAAGAGAAGATTGAGAGGGGATCTTATCAGCATGTACAAATACCTGAGGGGAGGGTGTAAAGAGGATTGAGTCAAACTCTCCTCAGTGGGCTCCAGTGGCAGAACAAGTGATAATGGGTACAAAATTAAAATATGGGAGGTTTCATCTCCGTGTGAGGAAGAACTTCTTTCCTGTGAGGGTGCCGGAGCCCTGGCACAGGCTGCCCAGAGAGGCTGTGCAGGCTCCTTCTCTGGAGATCTTCCCAACACGCCCGGATGCCGCCCTGTGCCCCGTGCTCTGGGTGTCCCTGCTGGAGCAGGGGGGTTGGACTGGGTGATCTCTAGAGGTCCCTTCCAACCTCAGCCAGTCTGTGATTCTGTGATCTGGGTGCTTAACTTCTTCCTCATGCAAATAATCATGGCACATGGGAATGATACAACACTGAGTGAGTTTAGTTTACTCCTGTTAATATTAAGTGTCAGCACTGATGCTGTAAGAAAAGGCAAATCAATATTCATGGGTCTGACTTTGGGATCTAGATGTTTGAAGATACAAGGTGCAAAAATCCTTCCTGTAATCTATACATTGCTGCACAGGGACTGCTGTGTTGCTGGACGGGGGAAATTGCATTACTATGGTCATACTAGTTGGATAGTGGCCCAAAATCATTTACAGGCCATTAGCTCTTCAACTTCACTCTTTAAAATGTTAAATATTTTTCTAGATGTCAAAATTTGAAAAAGATGTCTTACTATTTAGAGGAACAATTCCAAATACACTTTCACCTTTACATGCATCATTTTTTTATAAGAGGATGTTTTTGTTTGATTTCAGGTTTTGTTTTAGCTTTATTTAAGTCAGTACTAAAACAAATTATTAAACTGTGTTGGCACAGAAAATCTACAAAGGGGAGCCAAATTTCATAGGAGGATGATTCCTACCTACATGCTTATTATGTCTACACATGCATCCAAAATGCACACAGATCCTATTTCTGGCTGTAGGAGGCTGAAGGCAGGACAGGGGTGTGAGGAGTGGAAATTTCTGTCTATATGGCAATCTTTATTTGCTTTAAGTCTCACATAGTTTGTCAGGATTTAATGCTTTAACCAATTACAGTGCCTAACTGAGATTTAGAGCTGTTGTACAAAGTTATCCCCACTATTGTGCATAGAACAATTGTAATAACTAATATTTACAGCATTTGCCAAATTTTCATCGAACTCGAAAGAAATCTATTACATCTCTCTTCCTCAGAAGTAAATTTTCAGAATTTCTTTTTCATTCTGCTTCCTTCTAATTCCCCAAGAATACACAGATTTAAAAACAACCCTGTCTGCGAAAGAATAAGGGTCTCTGCTGTAGGACTGTGTGATTTACACCAGGCAATTAAAATCAATTCCTAAGCTACAGAAGGCATTAGAAACTGAATTGGGATGTTGAGCACTGTGTGGTAGGTTTTATTATGCTATAAGTGCTTTACTATACTGTAAAAAGAAGAATGTAATTGCAACAGGCAACTAATATTTTCTAATAGGTAATGTTTAATGGAGTTTTTTGTTGGTTGCGCTTACAACTTGTGAGTTCACAACAGAAGCTGGGGTTGGAGGGCTTCAGGATGTGGAGTGCTCCAAGCAGGACGTGTGTTCCTGCTACCCATCAGCACAGAAGTTTTCCTGTAGACAGGGTTATTCCGGACTTCTGCATTTACTCAAGTGGGAGGGTGGCCGCTCATCTGTACGTGTTCAGCCTGGTGGCTGGGGAAGCTGGAGGTGTCTGCAATGGCTTGGAAGGCTGCTTAGTTTTCCTACCATGTCCCTATCATCAGACAGTGTGCATGGTAACCACAAGTATATAAAAAAGAAAGCTGTAGTGAAGATGTCGTAGAATCGAAGTACGTCACAGTTTGTCAGTGCGACCATGCGGCTCAGTCTATCCTTTCGTTACAATTGCTTGCGGCTCCAGGGAGCCGGGATTCATTACCTAGGTTTTCTTTACACTGAATTGCTAATAGGCTAAGGTAGATGTCCTGGATCTAGCCTGGTGGTCTCCAACCATATCAAGATGACAGGTTCATCAAGGCTGTCAGATACTTGCCGGGAAGGACCGCTGCAAACAGGGGCGTGGGGCATCCAGAAGACCTCTTTCAGAGGGAGAGGGTATTTATTCCCTGCTGGCTAAAAAGCACACAGGCCCGTCCTAAGGACAAACAAATTTCCTTTCCTATCCTCTCGGTGTTGTTGCCTTTCCAGCTGCCACGCTTGTCAGACCACAGCTCCTTCCTCCACCCAGCATTGCTACCGCATGGGAACAACTTCCCCGCTGGGCTTCCAGCCTTGGGAAGAGCCAGCTTTGCCGGGGTGGGAGCTGCCGGGTCACGTCCTCTCCCATTGGTGCTGTAAGATTTCTTCCTCCCCTTACCTCTTCCATTTTCTGCTATCACCTTGCCACTTCCTGGGATTTAACCTTAGCAGGTCTGATAATACTGAAAAGCGAGGAACACACGACACATTCACAAAAGAGTAGTGCAGGTGATACACCTATTCTCTTTAGGATGTTTTTTTCTGTGGGCACAGATGGCATGTTTATTTAGTCACACATGCAATTTATAACACTGCCTCTGGAAAGCTGGAGGTAGAGGCCAAATTCCTTTTTTTTTTTTTTTACCCCACCTCTCCTTTCTTTTTGTTCTTACAATCTACCTATGTGCTTCAGATTTTTCTGTTCACTTGAGGACATCAGAAATGCAAAAAGCAGGAGAGTAAAAGGCTCGGAATTGTTCCTGTGCTTATATGTTTTTTACATAAATTTTGTGTCTGCATCCCTTGAATGGCTGAATTACTATATTTTATGTAGTATTACTACATTTTATATGGTATTATTATATAATATTACTTTTTTTTTAACATCTGGTTTCAGATAAGGATTCGGCACAAAGGCATGGCTATATTCTTTCTGGCGTTCCTCTGATTAGGAACCCTTGCACACCACAAAATTCCTCCGCATGTCACGACATCTAGGTGTGAGTATATTTTATCTCCTTGCCCACTGACAACCCGGATGCTTCCCACTAGCAGGGACAGGGAGCAGGGCCGTTGTTCTGAAAATGGATTCAACGGGCAGAAAAAGTTTCTTGCAGCCTTCTTAACTTGTAAATATCACATTATAAATCGAAGACTTGAACTGTGTGACAGCAAAGACGTTTTATTCAGCAAAGACTGACAGTGCAGGGACTGACCAAACTGTTCAGCAGAAGGGGAGGAATCAAACATTGAGCATAAGCTAATTTTTGCCTCCTGCAAGGTCCTTCTTATCAAAATGATTGGTTTCTAACACATTTTTATTCACTACTATTCTCCTTCTCCACTAAAAGACTGGGGTAAAGCCAAAAATTCAGCATATTCTCTAGTTTGCTGCAATTGGCACAACAATAAACCAGCTAATAAAGTGGTCAATGATGGCAATGTAAGAATGAAAATGTGCATGCACACATATCTAGAAAAGAGCTACTATTTGATCTTCCCTAAATCAGATCCATTATTTTTGTTAGTAATGACTTGCTTACATAGCCCAGTAACTTAGTATTTATTTATGCTGGCTGACTCCACGCCCTGTGTTTATAATGCCCCAAGGCTGGAATAACTGGTTTTCTAGAGTCAGAGAGCAATATGCATTTCAGCACCAATTCAACGTAGCTCAAAAAGCTGAATTAATGCTCGTCTGGAAGCTAGTATACCAAATTGCCTTTTCTCTCTGCAATCAGAGTTTGGTCTGTGGAATATCAACTGTTTAAACTTAGTGACATTTTAAGTCCACTTGGAAAGCAAGAAATGTATTTTCTATTTCTGTGAAAGTCATCCCGCAAGTAACCAAGTGCTGGTTCTTTTGTGTAAAAACTACAATATTTTGCAAAGCTGGAAAGTAATACTAAATACTTTTTTTTTTTTTTTTTTTTCCTGAGCCACTTCTAGGATCAATATAGAAATATCTGTTCTGCTTCACCAAGGGAAAAAATTGCATTGTCTTAACATGTGTCTTGCAGGAATGGTTTCTGGATTTCCGCAGGGAAAGAGCTGTGCTCTTTGCTACTGGTATGTTCAGAGACAAACTGAAAAAAAACGAAGTGTAAGAGAAAGGATTTAAAAATAAATTTGAAGTACAAAAAAAAAATCTAATAAATTGAGTGAGTATGGAAAAATTCTGACAGACTATATAATTAAAAAGCTTTATTTACCTTTTTCTCTGTGACCAGAACTATAGAAAGCCCAAAGGGAGGAGAAGTGGAATGAAAAACAATATTCTGTTAATAACCCAGCTGGTAGAGACAAAGGAAGTGTCTGTGAGAGAGAGCAGGGGGAATGTGGGAGAACATTGCTTGCTGTCTCTGCACTTCCAAGCAAAAACTTAGCAGAATATTAAGCCTATATTCTCCTTAACTCCATATTCTCGGGAGATGTTGTCAGCACCTTTCATGACCCAATGCACGTGGTATCCCAGCCTCAGGAGGTCGCTGGTCACAATATGCTTTTGGTGAAGTTTTTTTTATCTCCTGGGATAAGAACAGAACTTCAGTCTTTCATTCATTTCTTTCATCTCTTTGAGGCATAACCTGTTCCCTGAAGTCACTGTTGTTACGGGATTTCCTTGTGGTGACCACAAGCTGTGTTACCAAATTACTCCCGTTGTGCAACCACAAGTGAATCTGACAGCTTTCTGCAGCCATTAGAAAGCGCATTACTAGGGAGAAGGGTGAACGGGTCAAATAATTTCCTCTTACTGCTTTTGCAACCCAGAAGACTCTAAAATGACAGGGTAGCTCTCTATTCCCATAAGCTTTTCCATTTAGCCTGTTGATTTCTGGTCAAAATTAACTTGGCATAAACATGGGCAAACCTCATACAATACTCTTCTGACAAATTTCAGTCCAGATCTAAATTCTGAAGTTGTCTGACTGCCTTATACAGGGCTGTAACTTTAATCTAGAAAGCACGAGGTAGAGGTGGAACCAAGTGATCTCTCATGCCATGCCAAAGTCTCCAACCCTTACTTTTTTTTAAATGAATGGTGTGTGCCTTAGACACAATCCATCCGTATGGATCTAATGGTCATCAGGATGTGGGGTGGCTAGAGCACTAGCTAAGACAGAAAAAGCAGCAAAAGTAAAAGATGGCCAGCATAGTTTCACAGGTTGGACTGATTTAAAGAAATGCACACTTCCATAGCATGGAGCTGCTTTAACGCGTGGCGGGTTTGGAGAGGAAGATGAGAGGGTGGAAAGGGACATAGGCTCTTTCTTGCGCACATCACAGCCTCTCTAAAATGGACACCAAAGTTTGACAGCATTTTCAGCATTCATGCAATTAGATGAAGATCACTCGGAGCACTCAAAAGTTTTTTGAGCTTTTGAAAGGCATGGGACAGTCCTGCTGAAGCTCAGAAAGGAAAGAGAACAAAGAGCAGATACAACAAATACTAACCCTGTAAAAAAAAAAAAGGCACCAGAAAGGTTGAGAGCCTGCCACCATAAACATTATTTTACAGGAAATGACAGTTCCTTAAAAATATTGGGAATAATTCTCTAAGGGAGGAAAAAAGAACACAACAACCCCTTTTCAATTTCAGAATTACCAGTGATGTCAAGGCTAAACCATTCCTGCCTAGTGCTCTGGGCTGGATGGTCTATGAGTAAAAGCGCTGCAGGAATGAGAGCGCCGCGGCTCTGAGCGCAGCCCGAGCAGCAGCCAGACTGCCCACGGGGCCGCAGGTTTTGTGCCCTGTGGCGGCTGCTGCTCTCAGGCAGGCACCGCGGCACCGAGCTCTTGGCCTGGGCTTCGGCCTCAGCGGGGGTGTCGCTGGCACCTCTCTCTTCTTGCTGCGGAGTCGCAAGAGGGAGGGCCGAGGAGCCTTTCCTCAGAGGAAAATCCAGCGCGCTGACATTGGGAGCGTGATGTATGCGCTCCGGCTTGCCCTCTAGAGGTGCCTACGGCTCTCCGAGAGCTGTATGGGCAGATTGGCCTCCCAAATTGGGTTGTCAAATCATCCATAGGGTACTCCTAAGCCAGGCTAGTGCCACAGTTAACTCTTACCTGTGTATGCTTCAGAGGCAGTATACCTCAGCATACGGGCAGCTGCTTCTGCAGCAGCAGAAATTTCTCAGAAAGTGGAGAAATGCAGATTCCCTGGCCTCACTGCTGTGTCACGTGCAGGTTTTGCAGCTGGGAAGCACCGTAGGTGAGGGATGGATGCAGCAACCTGTGCGCGGTTTGGTGCCACTTGCAGACTGGTGCTGCACAGAGCTGCCACACGTGCATTGCCGGGATCACAGCACGTTTCTCAGCATGGGAAAAGCAACCCAAGCAGTTTGTTCATATCTCCCATAAAGGTTGATCACCCCACAATGGCACTGGACTGGGACATGCTCCTCTGAAGTCTGGCTTGGCCTTGGTGTGAATGACATACAAACTGAATCCATGAACTGTATTTAAACACGAGTCTCTGTTCTTGCTCGGCAGAGCCAACAATGCGCACAGGTACCATCAAACACTATTATTTGCTTTTCAGAAATATGTTGTATTTTTGAGTGCAGAAAAATAACTGCAAAGGAGAAATACAGAGTTAATGGACTTAATATATTAATATATTAATATACTTAATATACTATATTAATATACTTAATATATTAATATATTAAGAGCAACCAGGTGCACAATTCCTCAATATTTGACATTCAGAATCTGCGCCTAGAGTGGAGTCCGAAGCTTTTTTTTAGGTTCTCTCCTTAATCCCAATGGGAAGTTTGACATCTTCAACTCTAAATTTCCGGTATAAACTCTGGAGGTTTGGACCCCCAGATCATGAGATTACATATTTTCCATTCTTTGCATTTTTATTTTTGTTTCATTAGCACAACTCCAAATTAAAAACCAAATGAACAGTTAGAATTGGGCTTTCTCAAAAAATAAATAAATTAGCATTCTTTGATAAAGATTTGATCCTATAGGCTGTAAACTAGCCTGCACTGTGTTACTGGTGCATCTCTTTTTTCCCCTGATCCTCTGCAACTGGCACATGATACCGTCATTCCTTTCCAGAGCATCTGCTTGGATGTTCTCCTTTGGAAACCACAGCTAAGGCTGAGGGAGAGGAAGGGCTCAAGTGTGCCAAGTTAGTGTCGGGGTATTGCACCCAGCCTAAGTTTCTCCAAACTCAGAGTTAGCCTTTAGCAGAGGTTCTGCAATCAGAAACCTTCCTGTGCACCTCAGTCATCAATTCCATAATATTCTTTTTTTTTTTTTTTTTTGCAGTGGCATTATTTCCTTACTGAATTAATGCTCTGTTCTCCTAAGAAAAGCATATCCTCTCGTGCTGTGAAAAAGCTGCATGACGAGCAGCGGCCCTTCAGGTTCCTTGCACTGGCCAACGCGCTTGCCCTTTGCCTCGACCCCGTGGCTGGAGGAGGGTCTGTGGTCCACAGCTAAGCCCACAGCCCTCCAGGGTGGGAGCTGTGGCCCGCTGTCCACCAGCTGGTGCCCTGGGACATCGGGGAGCTCAGCTCGAAGCCTTCTTCTTTGCTACCTGATAACTCTGGGGTTGCTGAATTTTCAGCACTACTGCCTGACCTCAGTAACAGCACCCGTATATGAATTAAGAGTGTTTTTTTTTTTCTTTTTTCCCTTCAACTGATAGACAGTATGCTTGGCTTTCCCCTTTCACCTCAAAGTGGGCTTAATTTCTAACAGTATTATCTAACTATAGCACTGGTCATTGGCATGGAAAACTATTGTTACTTGTTTAGTCACTGCTGGTTGCTCTGGGGACAGATACCCCACCCCCAATATGTTAGTTTTTAAAATTGTTTTTAAAAAGACACTGTGACACTGAGCAACTCTTCCAGGTAGTTCTCTCTTTTGCTTGGAACTAGTCGCCAGTGGGATCCCACTTCTTGCTGCTCTCTTTCCTACCCAAAGTGGGAGTAAAAAGTATGTGCATGTGTGCATGCAAACCCATTGCCTTCCCTTCTCTTCCTCCTTTCTCCCACTGTTTCCTCCCAGCCTAGCATTCTCCTGTAGTTGTTACGGGCTTTTCCACCTAAATCTTTATCCCACAGAGCCGACGCTCCTGCCTGATTCCTGGGGCCATGGGGCTGCTCGAGGCCCTAAGTTGTGCTAACAGCACGTGCAGGGCTTATCCGGAGCGGGTGCCTCTGTGCACCTGCGTGGAGGAGGGAGTCTTCTCCAATGCCCCCTGGGCGAGGGCGTTGCAGTGTGAGGTTCTGCAAAGGGGCAGGGAGGAAAGATGTGGAGCTGCAAACAGGCTGAGACACCAAAGGCTTTTAACCACCTTGCTGAAAGAGAGCCGGTGCCACGCTGCCCACCCCGAGCGCGGGGACGAGGGCTTTGGGGACCTGCCTGGCCCCTGCCTGGTCGACCCTGACACTGCATCTCCATCACAGCCAGCCTGACCCGGGTCTGAACTAGCGACCTAGAGCAGTCAGTGGTTTCCTTGCTTGCGTAGGCTCAGTTGGAGGAAGGAGTCCTGGCTGAAATACAGGTGTCTGCTCTTTCACTTGGGTAATAAATCTATTATTTTACTGTTATACTGCTCTACGGAGAATTCTGGGTTTGGTTCAGTGGTTTTTTTGGATACGCTCAGCCTGATTTCTTGTTGCTCTGTGCTGATGCAGCCAGCAAAAGTGTAAATTGTGATGGTGCTTCTGTGATGGAAAGGTCCGTCTCTCTGCTGGCTACTAAACTGCATGTAACTCATATCACCAAGACAGCAGAACAAAGTTTACAGCCATTATGAAAGGAGCCCAGGGTTTACGTTTTTATTCCAACTGGCTTGGATCTATTACATAGCTCTGTGTTTACGGCAATCTGTGTCAGACTGTCTTGGAACCACTTAATTTCATTGCAGTTATCACTTATAATTAGCTACAGCCAAGCTCTTGCAATCTGTCTTATAATGTAAAACCAAGAATACTTGTAATTTATATCATTGTTTCAAAGTTGTTTTAAAAGCTGCTTAAAACTACATTTGGTATGAGAAGGCATTGAACAAGCACTTAAATGCTTAATTTTTATTCAGTATCTGTGAGGATGTTTACTGCTTCTGGTTTTCTCTGTTTGAAAATATGATCTAAATAGTTATGTTCCTATGCTAGGTGGTTTTAATTACGTGATATCCTCATTTGCTATTTGAGAGTCCTGCTCATGTCTGGACTATTAACGCATAGGGCAAAATGTAAAAATGTATAGCTGACTGCTTAGGAAGTGATTCTTGAGGATTTTGGACAATCGTTTTCAAAATTATTTCCATTTAAAATGTAATGAATCACAGCTCTCTTTCATCTTTTTTTTTTTTTTTTTAATCTCTACTGAGGAATTTTGCCTGACGTTCCCTGCATGATTTGCCTTGGAGATCTTTAAATACTAATAATCTAATTATAAGTTATTAGCAGTAGTAGTCATCTATAGTAGGGGATGGCCTGTATTACCTGTGGTACCAACAAACAGGAAACTGGCAAGCAAATGAAAGGGTAGCTCATCTGTTGTAGCTGACTTGATTTGAAGTGAGCAAACATAACTTATGTGCAATTGCTAAACTTTCTCCTTATATAATGAGTAAATTCACATTCCTTTCAGCTTCTCTGCTGTCTCATTAACAGGCCCCAAAGAGCTTTCCTGTATTCTTAATTCAGCTTTACTATTCACATGAGAGGAGCTCGGTGACGTGTTTCCACCAGTTTGGTTCTATGGTCAGGAGACACTGAGCTAGGACCCAGGAGCAGTGACTCGTTAGTCCTCTGCTCTGATCACTAGGCAATCCCATTTCTGTAATCACTAATATTGCCATTAACGACTCTTCCTGATATACGTGGAAGGATTCAGTAGTCTATAACAGTCTCCACTCTTAATTGTAGCTAAAGCTAATGAAGCCTCAGGGTATCATTTGGATCCTGCCTCGTTTGCTGCCCTACAAAGAGCTACTAAACAGTAGAACTGCTTAAGTACGTGGTAGCTCCCTCCTGTTGTGTTCGTTACTCCAAGGTCAGATCAGTATCTTCTGATACTTCCTAACTGATGACTGTAAATTCTAGCAAAACAAGCCCAGCAATAAGCACAAGCTTGGTAGGTATTGGGGTCTCTGTAAATAGATTTTTACCATGCAAGACAAAATTTCTGGACAGACTCTGTGAAACAGTGAAACCGGATAAAGGATAGGTGAAAAAACTCACACCTTTGGCAATGCAGTCTCTTTCACAAAGTTTACTGCAAGCCATGTGCCAGGTTCTAAATCAGTGGAAATGAGGGGTGAAATTATGGATTAATGAGTGGGAGATAAATGAAGCATGGAGAGAACTTGGGGGGTCCTAGCAAAGTGTCCTGGACTGCCAGGGCAGTTGAGTAATTCTAAGGGTGGTCTACTCGGCCCACATTTGGGTGGGATGAATTTCCTTATTGTGAGGCAAGGCGAGTTCATCGTTTAAGAGAATAGTTACTCAATACCGCCGGTACTGGGGAGTTGACCTGAATCTGAACCAAAAAATCAGTTTGAACTGTTTTTCTTTCAAGTTTTCTTGAACCAGAGCTGAACTTGAATGTTATTTTGAAGTTTAGCTTACTTCACATTGGAAGTGAAAAATAACAGCTTCAGTCAGAGCTGGAGGTGAATAAAGCTGAAAATGGGCTCGCTCGAGTGCTGGCAGGCCACAGCGAGCTGCTAGCCTTGCTTGCGAACATGCTTGAGGAGGAGGAGGGCTTCCGGAATAGGTAAGAGGAGCAGGATGCTTTAGTAGTCTTAGAGAGTGTGGAGCAATAGCCCAAATGCACCAGTTAATCATACTGTAAATGTTAATGTCATTTCCTTCACTGCAGGTCCCCAAATCCAGACTCTCATATTGTAGCAACCACAATTAAAAAACAGCTTTGTACAGCAATGATTGCCCTGGAAAGGCTTTGATAACTTTTCCTGTGTCAGTGGGATCTGGTGCTTGTGATTCTTCTTTGCATAGGAAGGTTTTGCTTCTTCTGCTTGCTTGGTACTCACTTGCGGAGCTCACTAGCTCTGTTGGTTATGTGAGCATGTAATATATACAAGCACATGCAAACCTTTGCTTGCTTTATCCTCTATCCAATGATGTTAGTATGATGCCATGAGTTCATGATTAAAACAGCCAAGCAAGTAAGATGCTCTGGACAAATGTATTATGTCTCTGACAAAGTTTTGGACAGTTAATCTGTCTTAAACACATGTTATTTCAACCTGCCACACTGACTATGTTCTGCCTAAGGGAACTGAGGACACACTGAGTGTTGAACTTTTTTTCCCAGATAATCTTCTTGGCCTCTGGACTCTACTGACTGCAGTGGATTTTGCAAATTGGATGAAGCAGAGACAATATTATTCCTAAATTCCCCAAGTTGTTACTGGAAGGAAGAAGGGACTACGTGAAGTGGAGCAAATCTCTTCATGGCTGAAGCTTGTTCTCATGCAAATTCTTCTTATTTGGATTGGGGATCACTGTATCCGAGGAGCGCTCACCTGCTATTCTCTGTGTGACCCACACAGCCTTGCAGTTTCCACTGGGAATGGGAAAAACTCTGTGACCCGTAATGTATTTTCATATCCTTAAGGAAGAAGGAGCCCTTCAGCTTTATATTCAAATTACTTTTCATGTGACGTGGAATGGTGGACAGTAGCGCTGGGTCGTTAATTGCAAACAAGTGTATTGAAGATGGTGATACAGTGCAGTCACGGCAAGCAAATCTTTCTGCACATCTGTTTCTGTCTGAGTCTCGGTTTCTTACCCCTCCAGGAGTTCCGTGTCGGAGGTTCTCCTAACTCCGAGAGAGCAGCCTCGCGAGGCGTCCCGACTCGAGGGCCCGTTCACCAGCGCGCAGCCAGCTGCCCTGCACGAGGGCTCGAGGCGCCCTAGGGCATGGAGTGCTCTAGGGCGCTGCTGATGGGCAGGGGTTTGACTCACGCTCATACGATACTTGCTGTGGAGATGTACCTTTTTTTGCTGACCTCATGCCCATTTCTGGCCTCCCCAGCTGCACCCAGTATCGCCTCGTTCCTCCTGGTCAGCGCCGGGCGTTGGCAGGTTGGCTGGGCTGCGGATAAGGGCAGCAGGGGCAGTAGCTCCCTGCTGTGTCACTCCCCAGGCTGATACTGGCTAAACAGACTCCTCTCTGTCCTTTGAACTTTGCTCACTATCATGAATCGCTTTATGTGAATTTTATTCAACAGGTGCTTTTCCCATTACTTCAGTTTCTCCTCCTGTTTCTTGTATTTTAGTCAGTCCTCTGCTTTATGCCTTCTGCTCTTGCTAATAGTTCTCCAATTTTCAGGTTAATGCATTTAATGCTGCTAACAACAGCAGCACTATATAAGGTGCATGTGTTTATTGATAGGGTTTTTATGTACATCTTGCACTTATTTCTACTACAGAGGTTTCTCACTGTTCTAGCACACTTATGTGCAAACAGTTAAATCCTGGCAGTTGTTGAGGAGAAATGTTGCAGCTTTCACAAAAGACGTTTTTAACCAAAAGGTGGCACTGCGGCTGCACAGATTTTACAGGAGATCCACAGTTTTGCGCACGTTAATGAACCACTAAATATATTGCATTATAACTCCCCCTTCCATACCTTGTGAACAGTGAGTATTGCAAATTGAGAGGGCAAGTTAGTTGTTTTCCAAGCATTAAAATAATATCAGTGCTCCAGGAAGCAAACGATTTTATAACTCTGCTGTAAAACTAATAAATACTTCATTCCAGCTTTACTGAATCTGAATGACTGACTAAAAAAAAAAGCAATCAATATCTGAAAATGTGCTGCCAAAGTGCCCAGAATATTTCAGCTCTGGAGGTATCCTACGGGCACAAACCATTCCTTGGAAGGGTTTGCTTTGCAGCCTCTTCGGCAAGAAGAGCTTCCACGGCAGCTTGTCCCGGGGATGGATCCAGCTGCCTTAAGAGCTGTTCTGGGGCTGACTTTAACACGGGATAATTAGACGCTTCACAGGCAGATTAAATGCCATTCGATGCTTGTGTTTTGCCATGTGCAGGCAAGATCCCTAAGCCTAGTCACAAAGGAGGGTTTGTTTCGTAGAGAAACCGAAGCCAGAAAGTTCAGGATTGGATATCGAGGCTCGGTGCCTGATCCAAGAGCCTGGGTGAGCCGGGACGGGCTGGAGGGAGGGCGCGGGATGCCGGGGTGGCCCAGCCTGGCTCCGCGGCCAGGAGGGAAGGAGGAGGGAAGAGCGGGCAGGCCTTGGCACCCTGTGCCCCCATCGCCTCCTCTGCAAAGGAGCCTTTCCTGGGGCTTTAGCTGAAACTCCTGCTCCAAGCGCCCACGGGCACGGCTGTCTCCCGGGGCGCCTTTGCTAAGGTGTCACGTCTCTAGTGCTGTGAGAGTCCTTATTTCAGTCCTTGTTTTCCAGATAGATGTTAAGCTTAAAAGCCATAGTCTTGTCAGAGTCGAAGATCATTAGACCTTTCTAGAGGAGGAGTGGTGCTCGGTGCAATAGGAGGCAGCCTCTTAATGGACCGGTTCGGCGTACTGAGGTAGCGTCTGTAGCTGAGTTTTCTTAGCTTTCCTGAGAGTCTTCGTAAGCATCACATCTGGAGTCACTTCCTAAATACACTAATATCTGAGTCAGTTAGCATGAGGTGGGTAATTGTCATCATTCGTAAAACAAAAATAAGATGCCTGCACAATTCCCCTGGGCCCCCAAATCGTGACGGTCTCTTTTTTAAGATCTTTTTTATTTTCCTCTGAGTCACATGCACACTCACAAAAGTTTTTCTTTGCAACAAGGATGGCAAGATGATTTTTGGAAAAAAAAAAAAAAAAAAGCACAAGAAGGCAAGGGATTATTAAATAAATTTAAGATTTAAAAAGCCACAACTTCAAGATCAAGAACAAACCTTCTCAAAGCAAGAAAGGATGAGATACTTTATTGGGAAAAAAGCAGGGAAAATCGAGTCTTAGGAGAGTGAAGAGCTAACTCCTGTGCTGCCCCCCAAGGTGGTCCTGTCCCATCACAAGTTGCCTCATTGAAATGGGAAGAATTGCAATGTATTGCCTAAGACTGAAGACTTCTGCCCACATTACTAACACCGTAAGCAACTTTCCACTTTGCACTATTCAACGAATCACTATTCAGCCAAAACTTTAGGTTTATTCAGCACACACAGGGGCACAGCAGCTGAACCCTGCAGTTGCCCACAGCATTTTTAAAGCAGCACCGTATTTGTATGTACATATATATATATATATATAAAGTTTTCCAAAAGAGTAAAATACATTCCAGCGACCATAGTTTTCTGTGTACGTGTGTGTGTGTGTGTGTGTGTGGAGTATGCGTGTGTATTCCCCAGGTGACAATTCCCTTGAGGACCTAAACACGCTGCCAAAGCCTGGGGTGGAGGATTAGCAGATTGCATAGCCCTGCTCCCCCCACCCCTCAAATCTTCAAGGAAAAAAAAAAAAAAAAAAAAAAAAAAAAAAAGTGACTTTCTATATAACAGCAGTGAT
>VZSV01000022.1:5567639-5583604 GCA_013398735.1 Nothocercus julius | reverse complement strand
TTTTTTTGTGAAAATGTTTTAACTGGAAAAGCTTTATCTCCAGAATTCATTTCTTCCAACAAACTTCTTACTAATCTGTATACAGGCTTTGATGTCACTTGGCTGTTTTCTTTTTCAGTCTGATCAAGTCTCTCTTTCTAACAGAGCAGAACAAAAAACTCCTTTGTGGTTTTAAAATGGGTCTTTATTCATCATTTTTGTACATTTGCTGGTTAAGGCAACTCCTTGGGCTTTACCTGTGTAACAGAATAACTTCTGCTCCTTGCCTAAGGTGACATCTTTCTGTCCTTGACTTTCTTGCTTTGCACTCATGCTCTTCTTACTACATGGTACATGCTCTGGGCCTTTGGTTTTTCTTATGATCTTTGTTCCTTTTTCATGAAGTAATTTCAAACTTGGTAAAACTGACCCTGTGTTACTCTGACCCAGTACAACTTTCCTTGCCTGGTTCTCTCCAGTTCTTGATTTGTCTGATCTTGAAATAAGAATCCAGTTAGGCAATGATATGGTTGGGAACCAAGAGAAGAGGATATGATGGCAAGAGGGCTTTCTTTCACAGTCTCTGGTAAATCTTTTTTTTAAGGCAAAATAATAATAATAATATCAGAAATAATTTTAAATAGTGTTCCTTCTTTCAGCTCTTCGGTATAACCGGTTGGTCTCATTCAAGCTGTCAGCAGCTGTGGGACATTGTATTCTGCTGTCTACGTCCTCTCCATCTGAGAACTCTGCATAAACTGTGTTTTAGACCACTCACGGTTGTGATATTTGAAGGCTTTCCTTTTCATGCACATCCTACTTCTATAATGTAGCATCTTCTTCATTGGATGAAAAGTATTACTGCTTGATTTTCCAAAGAAACAGATTAAAGAGGTAGTGTTATTTTGCTGTCAGTATGAAACCCATAGCTAAAATTCTAACAGCATTTCCATTTGTAGTGCATGAACTTAGTGGATTCTTGCAGCTTTTAAACATTTGTCCTGAAAATTCATAGTGCTGGTGTAGAATATCAGAGAACAAATTCCTTTGTTATTAAGTGAAGTGCTGTAGATTTAGCCATTTGTATACTTAGAGTCAAAACATAATACAAGAAATGCTGTGTGTGTGTGTGTGTGTGTGTGTGTGTGTATAATTTTAGTGATGTAGCAGATCTTAAATACCTTTTTACAATAGTTCATGTCAGCCATTTATTCTCACTGAGATTTTTGATTCAGTTCAATCATCGTGCCCAATACATACTATATATAAATATTAAAGTCTGCTTTTCACAACTTTCCTTTGGTGTCTGTGAGTGCAACCTCTCAATTGCCCAAAGACCTCTACAAATCTGCTTCCTGCTAATTCACTGAAAGCAGATGCAAACTTATTCTCTTGTGTGCACTCAAACAGATCCTTGCAATTTATCATACCACTGCAAATTTAAACAAAGATTGTTCAGAGATAGTAACTGTATATGAAATAATGCCCTATCTTCTTCTGACAGCCCGAATAAGCCACTCCTGATTTCTCCCTTTTTATTGTAGGATATAGAGGTATTGCAGAGCCTATGACAGTGCACCTACTTTCAGGGTTTAAAAATGAGAGTTAGCTTAATCTTCTAACAGTTTATATCTTCCTATATACAAATCTCCATTAAAACCTAGAAAAGAAGTAATGCACAGATGTTGTAGTGAGTAGAAAGGAAAAGACAGGAACTTCCAGGTGGTCAGTGGTGTGCCCTGGAGGATGCTGCAGCGTGAACCTCTGGAAACAGCAGGATAGCACTTTATTTCCTGCTTCCCCTGGCCACAGTTATGGTATTTTGGGGATTTCCATTTGTTTCATCCATCTGGAGGAAGTCCTTTTCCTGTTGCCCTTCAAATGGAAACATATCAGTGTTAAATACAGGACTGTTCCAACAATGCACAGTGTTGTAAACTGGAAATAAAAAAGAACAACAACAACAAAAAATTAAAAGCTCTCTGTCAAAGTATCCTGCTTGCATAATTAATGCATGTTAGTCATTGTCAAAGTACGCTGAAACAAGAATGTCACTTTTTTCTTTTTTTTTTCTTTTCTAATGGATGTGATAGCTCAGTCACTGAAATGACTTTATAGCTGTGTTGAAAATCACTTCTAACATTTTTAAAAGTATTGATTAAGGATTTGTACTGTTCAAGGTGTAAGCAATTATCTCTTCTGAGGAGGCAGAAGAGTATTCCCTTGGGGATGGAGAGTGCAAGTAATCCCACAGTTGTAGGATTCTCACATATTTTTTCGAAGCAGGTGAGGTTGGTTGCTCCCCTGCAAGGTTCCTGGGGTCTTTATGGGACAGGTCTGGTGACCCTTGAGTTCTCCTGGTCAGCCCTGCCTGGCTTCAGGCTTGAAGGGACCTTAGGAGGGCACTAGTCCAACCTGCTGCTCTCAGCAGGGTCAATGCTGAATAGGTTTCTCAGGGCCTTGTCCTACTGGGTTTTGAAAATCTTCAAGAATGGAGGTCCACAACCTTTCTGGGCAGCCTGTTCCCAGACTTAATTGTCTTCATAGGGATTTTTTTTTCCCCTTATCTTTATAGCCTCCCTACTTTAAGTTTTGGTCATCATATCTTGTTCTGTTGTGCTTTCCTCACTAAGAGGCCTGTCTCCATCTTCTCAATAACTTCCCTTTACACCCAGTGTTGCTGCCATAGGTGTCCCAAAGCTGCCTCATCTCCAGGCTGAATAAATCCCATCCCTCAGCTATTCCTCAGGACTCCAGCCGCAGGCACCTTGGTGGCCTCCCCGGGACTTGCTCAAGTTTGTCAATGTATTTCTTGCCCTGGGAGACCCAAAGTTGGATGCATGCACCAGATGTGGTTTGATGAATGCTGAGGAGAAAGGAGAATAATGTGTTTCCATCATCTGTTGGCTACACTGTTGTTGGTACAGCCCTGTAGCTAATATTGAATTCCCAAGACAGATCTAGTCCAAAAATTTATATAGCACTTAAGTGTAAGAAACAGAAACTAGGATGACTTACAACTACCATTATTTTTCTTCTTCTTCTTCTTCTTTTTTTTTTTTTTTTAATAATCAAGCAAAAAATAATCAAACCTTCTAAAATTAGATCTAAGGATCACAAGTTAAAAAAGAAAGCTGATGCTGGTTTTTATAAATGAACAGTCAGAATTTGTACCCAGAGCAGAACTCTTAGGACTTTTTCTGTCCATTTTTTTAATTTAAAAACCAAAGTGTTCAGCTGTTACAATAAATCCTAACCAATTCCCTTACAAGGAAGTAGCTGCATCCTGTGTATGCCTTTTTATTTTTGATTCCAACCTGTATAACAGGGTCTTGGAAGTCCTGCTGTGAGAAATACTATTTTATTTTATTTTATTTTATTTTATTTTATTTTATTTTATTTTATTTTATTTTATTTTATTTTATTTCTCTAAACTCACTAGAATCTCAAATCTCAGAGTCTGTTTTTCTATTCTTGGTTTTAAAAATAAGTAATAATAAAAAATAATGACATATAGCCGCTGTCGCTATCTTCAGCACATGGTCTGATTTGCTATGTCTTAGCACATACAACATGACTCCAAAAGCTGAAAAAAGATGAATGTTCCTCAGCTGGAAGTGCTGATTATTAATGAATGTTGTTCAGTAACACTGTCATAGTCATCTGTCACTGATTTGTAATGGAGTGATTAATTAATAGGAGAAGACCTAGACATTTCTCTTTAGTTTCCAGAGCTGTCCAGTGCTTGCTTTCTGCAAGAGGCTAACTGGCCAGCCAGTGAAGTGTTGGCATTGCTTCCCTGGTTACCATGCCCACATAATAGAGTACTTTTAATTAGGTAGTAAGGCTTGTTACTGTGCGAATCACAGACAGCTAATTTTTTTAAAAACCACAGGAGAAAAATTAGTTCAGAATGTTTCTGTATTGCATTCCTTTCTCTGACATGATATCCATCTTATGGGGGATTTATAAATTACAGCTAGCAGTAGTTATTTTGCTGTAGGGTTGCAATTTTGAAATAAGTACTGGGAAAGCTTGCTTGTGTTTTGGAGGTATGAAACCCTTGATGCTAGTTGTTCTAGCATCTTTTGTGTTGGGTTTTAGATCCATTGGAATGAATTTTGAATTTTTCCCCCAAATTTTTGTCTCAAAGCTGCAAGATTAATCTATTTCTTTGGCATTAGTATTTAGCTAACTGTGCTGACTTTAGAGGAGCTGTATATCAGCTTTCCTTCTAATGTCTTTCGTCTTAAAAGAAGGACAGGAGAAGCTGCAGTACGACCATATGAAAATTTGAATTATTCGTTAGTTGTAATATATCTGGCCTTTAGGCTAGTTATTGTTATCAATAACTACATGACTGCTTTTTTTTTTTTTTTTAAATCTTATTCTATATATGTGTATTCTTAGGTAACACATAATTTCAACATAGAAAACAGTAATTGGTGTAGTGTACTTGGAGCAACCCAGATGTCTTTCCTGAGGGGCTATTGCCATTGTTAACTGTTATAGTAGAGAGAAATGTCTTCCCATCTTGTAGCTTAGAGTTCACATTTTTTAGTGTACATATCTTTCACACAAATAAGTAGTCTGTTATTTTGCGTGAGGATACCATTGCATCAGCATCAAACTCAGTTGTTCCTTTCATTTTACACTGGATTTATCAACTGATTTCATTCATTGCACAAAGTGATGTTTTATTGTGAGATAACTTTTTTTTTTTCATAAAATTGAAAAGTAATTGAAAAGTAGTATTTAAACGTACTGGGAAATATCAGTATGTTTTTAGAAAGCGGAGTGATAAGGAAATACTGGCTTTTTTCATCTACAGACTTTCATAAAGATGAATACCCAAAGGCATGTTCAAATACTCCTGGTATTCTAGCACATCATGTGTGTGCCTTTCCTAGGATGTGCAAGGAGAAGAGTTAAAGAAGATGGACCTGACTTTCAAAATTGCCAGGCTGCATATGATTTATTGAATCCTGCTTGACGTGAGATACCTCTCCCTTATGCAAATCTGACCTGCAGAGAGGGATCTGTGCATTAGGAATCAGTTGATTTTGCATGGGGAGGGAGAAGGAACTTGCCAGCAGTGAAATGTTTGAGAGCTTTGTGCTCTTCACAGAAGATTGCAATGTAAGGTAAATCAAGGCATGCTATTTTCATGTATGTTTATGACATTATTAATTCTCTCCTTGAGATACGGCGTTCAAAACATGCGCAAGGAATTTGTTCTTAACAACAGTTGTGGACTAAAATCAATACAGATTTATTCTTTGACATGTTAATAGCCAGGTAGCCAGGACTGGGGCACATACAATCACTTAATTGATTTTTAAAACATTTGCTTTTAGGTTGGCAGGTTCTTTAATGTATGTTACTTTTTTTTTTTTTTTTTTTTTTTTTNTTTTATTTATTTTTTTTTTAAATTAACAATCCAGGAACAAGTGCTATGAGTGCCAGGAGATTGCTCGGGAAGACCAGTGTTTTCATTCCATGAATTAGGTAACATATATAAAATGCCATCTTCTCTTGACAGAATTGAGTATAACAGAAGAAGGCGTAAAACATAATTAGGAAGAACTCTTTTTGCTGCTGTGTTATATTACGCAAGTTAGCAAAAATTATGCTTATCATTCACTTTCATTCCTGAGTTACACGTGGTATCCAGCTATATTTTCCCTTGTGCTTAGAAGAGAAGTAGCTGAGATACAGCCTTAAAGTCAGCAGAAGTGATCTGTGCTTACTTAGTCTAAGACTGCAAATGATGTCAATAAATTAATGACCTTGTGGGTATTTACAGACAGGGGATAAATAGAGATATTAGGAATGTAGTCTTGAACACAAATGAATGAAAAATTCTTCTGTGAAGTGGTTAATCAAAACTGCACAAGAAGATGGTGTCGGTATTGTCTGCAGTGCTACCATGACCCTATTGGGATGAAGCTGTTTGTTGCTGTTTTTTTAAATCATAATCCTGCAAAAATACGTTGCCCTTTAAGGATCTCTGATCACAGCCTGTAACATTATTGACTTTCATCACAAACAAGGAAAAAAGATTCCTGGCCAAACTGCTGACCTGTTTGGTTTTGCATTTGCTTGTGGTTTTGTTTTGTTTTCCTTTTGGTTGTTCCTATCTGGTAGTATCCAGAATAACAGATTCAGGGCCCTGAGGGAGACTGAGTGTTCAGAGGAAAACAACAACAACAACAACAACAACAACAACAAAACAACAAAAAAAAAACAAGCAAATGGCCTCCATCCTTTAATATCCTCCTTTGCACTTTCCTTTATGTGATTTTGCTGGTAATCATGAGCAGACAGCATCTCTCAGTGCAGCTCACACCACCTTCCTGGCTGTCCGTCTTGTATTATAGTATAGTTAAGCTCATTATGTATTCAGATTGCTTCTGAAAGAGCAATTACTAATAAGAAGGATTCAAAGTAATAAAAAGTGTTGTGATGGCCTTGACCTTGCAATATTTGATCTTTGTGTCTTGCATTGATTTATTGCAAGTTTTGAGTGGTCAGCATCCTGCTGTAACTGTCTCTGTTCTGTTTTTGGAAACAACTTTAGTCAAATATAGAACATGTATTGCTACCTGAACTGTCTTATAGCTTTAAAATAATAATAGCAAATATGCAATGAGATTGGTCTCTTTGAGTCAGAATTACTGAAAGCACTAATATCAAGGTTTTAATTAATATAATTTACATGATGCTCCTGTAAAAGATATAGGAATCCTTGGTAGTTATTTCACAGGTTGGGGGAAAAAGTGAGGATGAGCCCTAGACAGTTATCTTTGATATGTATGTGCATGGAGGTCTGGTAACTTGAAAGTCATTACTTCTGGTGCACCGTGGCAGCACTGGGGTTAGGCACAAAAGAGAAATAATTGAAGAAAACATAAATGTCTGAATGAGGTAACAGCGAGAGTATGAAATACTGGATGAAGGAACCGGTTTGATTAAGATATGCTATTCATTAGATGTCTGTAAGGCAAATGACTAAAATCGAGCATCACATTGTTTGCTGGTTTCTTAGGAAATAAGAGCTGGAGGACTGAATATCTGAAGAATCTTTCAGCACTTCGTGTGTGGATTTGCATTAGGGATGGCCAGAATGAGCTGAAATAAAGCTAAGGAAGAAAAAATTTAAAGGGAGCATATGGAAATTTACACTGATGTAAGAAATATCAGTTTGTTGTGGTTGAATCTGGAGGGGCAGGAAGGCATTTCTCATCAATCAGCATGTGGCCATCGCCACTGGAAACGTCTGCTGAGGCAAAGACTAGAAAATAATTTTGAACTTTATCCCATGCTTGCTTCAGCTTTCACCAACTCTGTGTCAAAATGAGAGTTCTTTGGGCCAAGTTCTTTGTACACAACAGTTAAGGTGGAAAGGAGAGTCTTCAAAGACATCTTTTGTTGTGATTATTCTCTTTAATTACTTCAGTAGTTCTTTCGTTTTGTTTTCATTATGGTGCTTGTGGAAACACACACCAGATAAACTACCTAGTTTATTGGCTTAAATGCTGATGGCATTTTTTTTTTTTTTTTTTAATCTTTTAATAGAAAAAAAGCCTTTGGCCTTATTTGGGCTTTGAGAGGGAAGTCCAGTTACATTCTTCAATGACTGTCTTTCAAGCAACAATGATATTGCTTCTTGATGGTGATGTCTTCATAGTGTTACTAAATGAATTAAAATATTCTGAAGCAAATGGACTTTCAAAAAATGTGCAGATGGAGTGAAATAGGTGAATAATATGTACATGGAGCTCTTAGAAATCTTAATTGCTTTTGTGACATAGGAACATTGTGTTACAGATAGGACATTGTGTTAGAGAGGAATCTGTAACAGAGGCATAAAGAAATCAAAATAAATCACCTGGGTGAGCAAAGTAAACTCCATCAGCTAAAGATGTGCAGATTTCTTTAGTCCTCAATAAAATACTGATTGAAATTTTTTGGTTCCATAGGGATACAGACTTTTTTTTTTTTTGTATCCTTCTAGAGTAATTGGGCTCTGGCTTGATTTGATACTTTTATTTATATTTCAAAACTTATTTAATCTTTTTAACAACAGTGAGTTTTTCTTGAAGACACTGACTGAGCAGGGCAGGTGTCTTCTGCCACATAGCCTGTCTTCTATGAGTGACTGCATTACTGTACTTTGATGTACAGTAATGTGTCCAGTAGTTAGAGAAGTATTAAGTAAGACTCTCATTATTAATATATGCAGAACTTCATCATCTTTATACACTGGGAGATGCAAGATTGTTTTCTATGCTGCTCTTCTATAAAGAGCCAAGATGGATCTGAAAATGCCCATTATTTTGAACATATTTTAGGAGAGCAAATTTCCCCCTGAAGCTATAACTTTGTCAGGGTTTTGTCTCCTGCTTTTAGAAATCACATGCCCTCCCGTAGGAGGTCTGCTTCTGAAAGCATGAGAACTATGACTTTTTTTGAGAGAAAGAGAAAGAGAGAAAAAAAGAAAAAAAAACACATGGATTATGATTATTATATTGGCATTACTCCAGACAAACACTGTCACCTTCACTGCAAGCAAATTGGGTTACTTCTGAAGAAATAAAAGTGAAGTATATTTTGCCGACATACTGAATGTTGTTACAGGAGAGAATCATTAAATAATAACATGATTGTAATGAGATCACATTTCAGAGGATTTTATGTCTTTTTATGAAGGACTGGAAGGCAGCAGATATGGGCAGTATACTGGAGAATAAGAAAGAAGGCAAATGGTCTAAGAAAAATAAGAGCCAAAAAGAATGAGGAAAATGTTAGTAAAGTGAGAGGTGGGGTAGCAGGTGTCTTATAGGCAAGAGAAAAAAAATGAGACAGGCTGGTCTTTGGGAAATATTGAAATATTGAAAGAGTAGATTTCCATATTCAAATAAAAGCATATGCTTGGTGGAAAGCTAGAAAGATAACGCAGACAACTAGGCCAGGTGGGAGATGGGTAACAAAGAAGACACTGCCTGCAGAAAGGATTTGAGTAATAGCGTCTTGAAAAGAGATTAGAAGATTGTGACATAAAATTAGTTTTTTTAAAGAGGAGGTGGTCAGGTGTCTAAGAAGAGATGTCACTAGTGGCAAATGTGAGATGGAGGTGAAAGACGGCTGAGGAAAGCATGTGTTTCTGCATGTTGCTGGTGACACCATTTGGTATTTTTGGTTTGATTTTGGTTGGGAGTGAGGGTGTTTCTCTGGAGATGGTGATTCTGTTTTGTGTTCTTCATCAACATGGCAGGTGGTGTGAGGTATGGGCCAAATCTACCCTGGGAATCAACTAATTCTGGCTTGCATTAAAACAAAAACAAACACAAGGGTATCTTTTGCTATTGTATTTTCGTTTTCAACATAAAAATTTCCTGTGTCTCTTCTAGCTTTCCCTCCATTGCACCAGGCGCCAACTCTAGTTTTTGAGTCAGTGGGTCTCTGATTGGGTAACATTAGGGATTGTCTTATCAGCTGTGGTTGGGTAGTGATGGTGTTTGCTGGTTTGCTTGCCTAGTAAAACTTTATGTCTCTGAGGTGTAGTTGTTGTTTTAAGGAAAAGAATGCTCTTTATAATATTTAAAAAGCTTTAAAAAGAAAAAAAAAAGGTCATGACCACCTAGAAATACTTTTTAATAAGTTAACTATGTTTGTGTATTTTACAGGAAATATGATTTTTCTTGGTAACATTATCTTAGTCATCACATGTCTCACTGGGTTATGACCTATCTACGCTAGTGCAGCAATTGGACCTTCAGTTATTTCTTTTTCTTCCAGAACATATTTAAAAATAATTAAGTAGTGCTGTCATATGCTGGCTGAAGGAATACATACAGGGGCATTTGTTCTGCATTTCAGAACATTATATCACTTCAATATGGATTTTAGAGAAATGGTGGCTGTACATTGCCTAAACTTTGATTTTATAAGTTTTTTTTATATTTTGAAAATGAACTTACTGACATTCACATTTTTTTTTGTTCAGAGAGAGAAAAGTTGCTCATTCTTAGCTCTTCTGTTTCTCTTACTGTGTCTACACATTTTATTTTAAGACTTACCTTAGTAACATTTCAAAATTTCAGAATGATTTAACTTTGCCTTCTGATATCTACTTTTTTTTTTTAAAAAAAGTGATTATTCTAGAACAAAGCTTAAAGGTGGATTTATTTCAGTAGTCTTGAGGAAGAAAAGCTGTGTGAGTTTTTTAAACGCTTACTTGCTTTGGGAATCTTGTGTGTTACTGTTCTTGAAAAACGGAGTGTGTTTGCTCTGATAGTTATGCAGGACTGAAATGACCCAAACCATCGCAGCGATGGCTGCAGTGCTCTCGGGACCCCTTAGCCTTGTCTCTGTGAGGAAGTCTTTGCTGGAAAGTTCTTTGTTTATTCTTCTTTCATTGCAACTGGTCGAAGTGCGTGGGCCCATACGAGTGTTTTCCCGTAAACATGTTGCTTTGATTTCATACATGCATAATCACAAATTGGCTTTGTACTTCAACCAAGAAAGCTGAGCAGTGAAAAAGAAATCACCTTTTGTTTGTTTGTTTCTTTTGAAAATACCAAGCTACCTATCTTAAGCTTCCTGATTTGACAGGTGTTTACTAGCTATTGTTAATGTTTTGCTGGTGGAGAAGGTTGCAGCCTGACAAAGAAGAGTTTTGCTGGTCTGTGCTGAAGCAGAAGGCACGTAGTAGGGATGTAGAGGGAAAGGTGAATTCATGTTGAAGTTCAGAGGGAGAACATGAAAGTGATTGCCTGGGCAGGAGTGGTGCAGGGAGAATTGAACGATTTGGCAGGAAGGAGGAAGAAGGTTCTGCAAAGGATGGAGCTGTGCAAGTGAGGTGATGCCTTTTCAGATGTGCTTGTTAAGTGTGACTCATAAACTGTAGGGTCAGGGTGCCATCTTCACCTATTTGACTTTGGATTTTTTTTGATTCTTGCTTGTGAAAAGGCCAGTTTTATATACGCAAAACAATAATTTTCAGGGCAGATACCAAATTCTTCATGCAGATCAACATTGGTGTGGTAACTAGTTTTGGTGCTCACAGAAGCATGGGGTTAGCATGTTTTAGCAGGTGTGAATGGAACTGCTGGTATGTTTGTGTGCACGAGCAAGCAAGGAAACCTGCTTTTAAAAACTCTTGAGTTTATGTAATTAGTACATGCAGGGACTGGGCATTCAAAACTGACTTTACATCTCTCATTTTGGAGGGTAGATGGAGACACTGTTGAAGTGTCCTGTTTCTTTGACCACAAATAAATTGTAGTCTTGTAAGGCATTCAGAAGGTATTGTATATTATTGCCGCTTGTTTGTTGTTAAAATCAAGTTGCAAAATGCTGGTTACCAATAAGTGCTCTTTTTGTTGGCTCCCTAAGGAATATAGTGTGTATTATCAAGAAACAGCTATGAAAAATGCATGAACTGCCAGGAACTACTGCAAACAAGGGTACTGTAAACGGAGCCACGATAACCTAGTACACTTAGAGAATCTTTCTATGATAAAATATTAATCCATCTTATTCAAAAAAAAAAAAAAAGGAGAGGGGGAGTACTCTTCTCTCCATCTACCTACATGTGTCTCTATGTGTTTAATAATGCACTTTGTGTGTTGTTAATGTGTTGGCTATCGTTCTTACACATGCTGAACCTAGAACAGGCAAAAAATAGAGTCTTTTAAGGTCCTCCTGATTCATAAGTGTGTTTGCATCGCCAAAGCAGACTGATGCAATAGGTGGCCTCCACGGGAACATATCAAGCTCTGCTTTAAAATCCAGCTTTGCTAGCCTTCCTCTCATTCCCTGGGAATGCATTTCTAGGCCTCTCATCACTCTTGAAATGCTTAAAACTGTTAACCTCCACTGTTTCTTCAGAGCCATCCTGTGCCTTCTTTATATCTCTGCCAAATTATTCCTTTAGCCATAAGTAGCTTTTGTTACCCATTCACTTATGTCTCTATTCTGCCTTTTATGTATTTCCAGAAACCTGGTAATATTTCTCTTAGTCTGTTGAATCAAACAAGCTGAACTCTTTTAGTGTCCCGCTTTAGTGTCCCCCTAAGTCTCCTCTGCTTTATTCCAGATTGAAGGTGGATAGCTAAAACTGTGACCACTAATGCTGACAGCCCAGTGCTTGGTATAATGACATTCATATTTCCTGTATTTGCACAGAATAACCCATAGAGATGCCTGTATGAGCTACCTGTTTGAGTACAGGCGTGTTACAACAATTTCTTCTGGTCAGCTAAAAGAGCAAGCACTGCTGCTCATGGCCACTTAGTTTCCACTTAAGATTTTTTTTTTTTTTTTTTTTCCCAGTATGGAAGTATATAGTCTTTTTATTTTTTCTTTTTCTTTTTTTTTCTCTTTTTTTTTTGGTATTATCAAATGTAATTCCCTTTCTGTTCCTGCAGACCTCAAGATCATGCATTTCTTCTGAGAGGCTGATCTTGCTTTTTGTATTGACTGTACCTCCCGACTCTGTGTTATCTGTAAGCTTCATTATCACTCATATTTTTAACTGCTGCGTCAATTAGAGAAAATATTAAGGCCTTTGCCAAGATCTGTCTTCAAGGGATTCTGCTAATAACCTTTCTGCAGCAGGAGAGTACTTCTAGCACTGCTCAGACCACTTCTATAGCCAAGCCACTTCCATTTTATACTTTTAATCCTTGATTTAATTCATTTCCCATGTAATGTATTATCAGCTGCTTCAGTGAAATTGAAATAAAAACAGACTTACTGAAATTGCTTGGAAACTGGTTAAGAACAATATTATGTGGGTGTGTTTGGTAAACCTGCACTGGAGTTTAACACCTTTCTGTGGCTGTGTCCATCCTGTTTTCCTTCAGAACTCTTTGTAAGGTTTTGTGTAGAGCTCAAAAGAGGTGTCCAGCATGGTCCTTTTCTTTCTCATATATGTATGTGCTCTTCTTTCACTTTCCTGAGTGATAAATTGATTAGAAGCTTTTGCTTCTAGGTTTATACGTTAGTTCTTTTCTGTATTAGGGTTAGAGATTATTTGACCTGTTGGTTTGAACCGTTAAGCATCTTAATTTTTCCCATGCACATGTTTTTATTAGTCTTTAGTATTCTACTGTCTTTTTTTGCACCAAAGTAGTATGAGGATTTCCCCTGGAGATCTTCACCAAGAGTCTTTTTATTTTATTTTATTTTTTTAGCTGCTATCATTCTTATTCGAGTATTCACTCAAGTATTCACTAATTTCAGCTAATTTAGTCCTGTCTCCTCTTTTTGGCCGGAAGAGCTTTTCACCAGGCTTAAATTATCAAGCTGGCAGTAAAAACACCCGTAAAATATATTGCTGCAGATCTGCTGAATAACAGAAACAAATTACAGGCAGAGCTGCCACGCGCGTGGCGTTTACGTTGCACAGCCCATTTTCTTGCTGTCGCTGGCAGCCGGCTGCACTGCGCGGCTGGCGGGTTCCCATTCCCCAGCGGGGCAGGAGAGCCGGAGGAGGCACCGGCAGCTGCGCACCTTGATGTGCTAACAGGTTTCCCAGCTATTTAAAAGCGGTGCCGGGTGCTGACAGATGGCTTGTATGAATCACCGACGAAAACCATCTGTAAATGAAACCATCCTGGCCACATTAATAATTAAAGAGTCAAGAAAAAAGAAATCATCGTGCAGACTAGTTCTCCATCCTTTGTGGGAGCCGGCGGGATTGCCCTCCTGATACAAAGGCCGTGGCCAGAGGACCTCTCGGAGCAGCAGGTCTCCGTAGAGGTTATCTGTTTGCTTCAGAGTCAGCCGCAAGGGTTGCTAGAGAACAAGCCAAAATATTTGCTCTCCCTGTCTCTGCCTGGGCAAGCACAACTGCTCCTCACAGCGTCTCACGAGAGCGAGACGTAGCATTTGCCCAGCACGCTCTGATTCGGCTTCGCTCTGGCTTCTCTGCAGCCCTTAGAGTTTATCCTTGAGGAACGGGAAGCAGAATTTGCCTGGGGAAGTTGAATAGTTTATTACACATCCATGTTGTCAATGTGCATATGGATACAACAAAGTGAAGTGCTGGGAAAACTCCATCCATGTTTTTTTTTTTATGGGGAGTTTTAAAGTTGTGGAAATGATAGCTAGTGGTGTTCATTTTCTGGAATATTTTTCCAAAGTATTCCCAGCACTAGCTTTTTAAAAAAGTGTTTTTTTTTTTTTTTGTGAAAAATGACTAAACGGAAGGGTGCTTTTTTCTGCATTTGTATTTTCAATGTGTCTAGTGTATTTATTTATTTGGGATACTTACGCAGTAGCTCTTTAGGACACTAATATAATTATATATATATTTTTTTCTCATTAAAGAAATGAAAGAAAATGGAAAGAAAATGGAAATGCATTTGGAAGAGAATGTTTTAAGCCCAGAACAGTTTTTTTCTTTGCAAGATTTAAAATTCTTAAACAAGAGCTGCTCTGTTGCATCATATTTATAGAGCAGATCTGTCCTTAAATAAGACGTCCTAAATTCCCCCTCTTTCCCTAATCAAAGCCTCCTGACTGTAGCCACTCTCAGCCAGTGCTTACCTGAAATTTATGTTAATTTGAGTCTTGTCCTGAAGCATGGCTGGCTTGGCACGTTATTGCCAGCTATCAGAATTTTGTTTAGAAGTATAAGGATCATCAATAGGTATTTTAGAAGTATAAGGATCATCTATATCTTTCAGTGTAGGGAGCCTGATTTTTTGTTTCAAAATCACTCATATACTTCCTCTTGGAAACAGTTCTCTTCCCACCTTGAATCTTTCTGCAATTTGCTTTTCCAGAGTAAAGTAGAAACAAAATAGTTTTGCCTTTCTGTGAATACCCAGTGAGAGCTGCTACATGAGAGGTGGCTCTGGCTGCTGGGGCTTCCCCGCGGCTGGGTCCGATGCCCTGCAGGGGTGGCCTGGGGCGCAGTGACCTGGGTGCATCCCCCTCTTGGAGCTTGACATCCCGACTTTTAGTAATGCATTGAATAAAATAACACGTTCAATAAAAGCCTTCCAGGTTGCACATCTTAAGAGCGTGTAGAGTCGATATTTGTGCAGAGTAATAAAATACACCTTCCAAGGGTAGAGAAAATTTCCCATTATTTACAGTTTTTTGCACGGTGAATCATTATCTTAGTATTTGGAGGGGGGAAGGTGTTATAGAGTAAAGTGGAATCACTATCTGCTTATTTTCAGTTCATAGCATAACTGTAATTTGCAGGTACAGGTAAGTACAGTAAGTTGTCCAAACATGTTGTCTGTAATCCTTATACTTTGTTGTACAGTGCAGGCAGCTTATAAACACACACAGAAGATAAAAACTGGATAAAAAAGTAATAAAATTATCAGGTTTTTTTTAAAGAATAAAAGGGAAAATACCTTTGCATGTTATCTTCTGCAAATATATATTTTTTTCTGATTTTGGTCATCCTTTCACTTGCACTTAACTGCACAACAGATTTTTATTAGTTCTTGATATACATAAGATTATTGGCAATTAGAGCAGACTGTTATGCCCTATTTATGTCATTTTAGAAATGGGGCAAAAGTGTTGAGAATACTCTTCATTTTTTTTTACAATTCCAGATTTACAGTAATCCTTTGCTTATGTAATAAATAAGAAAAAAACACACGCACATACACACACACAAGCTTTATTCACGTCAGGTTAGTACTTTGACTGTTCTTTTTGGGATGGTCTGAATTTTTAAGCCGCATTTGTGCATTGTAGGCTCCTTGCCTTCACTGGCTTTTACCCAGCATCTAGTCATTCTATCAACAACAAATCAAAACACCAAATCCAAATAAAGCTTAACCTTAAAACATAGCTGTAAATGTTCTCTTTTATGAGGGAAGATGGGCAGGAATAAAAATCCTTTTGTCAAAAGCAACATAAAATTTGTGAAAATCACATTGAGTTTTTATTATTTTATTTTATTTTATTTTATTTTATTTTATTTTATTTTATTTTATTTTATTTTA
>VZSV01000022.1:5540702-5567591 GCA_013398735.1 Nothocercus julius | reverse complement strand
AAGAAATAGGATTTGTGAAGACTAAAGGAAGCATGTAATATAATAACAGAAATAGAGGAACTCATAATAATTCACAAGTAAGGTGAACTTCTGGGCAGATACTTTGGTAAACTGAAAAATAAGAATCCTGGTGTAAATGTTCATTTCCCAAGCACAGGAAGCCCTAATGTTCAGATCCATCGGCAATGACTTGCCTGATGCCTAAGCAGAGGCCAAAGAAGATCCTCAAAGATAAAAGATTAAATGCAAAAAGCTTGCATGTAGTAAGAGCTAAGTAAATGGATTAAGTATCAACAGATGGTAGTTTAATTACAAGCAGGCCCCACTTGTTGTCACTGAAATTATGTGTTTGCTGCATTACAGAACAAGACAACAGCCTGGGCATCAGCTGCCTTAGTGTATAGCGTATCAATGATACGTTCCTGCGGGGCAGTGATAGCTCAATAACAACGACTCCCTCCTCCGCTGCCCAGCTTTGCTCTTCCATCTTGCAGTCTGCAGGGTCCGGCTTCCCAAATCCGCTCCGCACCCTGTCTGGGGGTTGCAGGAGGGTGTGAAAGGAGCGGAGAACCCCAAGATATCTCCCTGCAGCAGCTCCCAGGTCACTTGTGGCAGTGCAGGGCACGCAAAAGAGGATTTTGACTGTCTCCAAATTTGGGGGTGAATTCTGCAGAGCAAAACTGTCCTCTTCTCACTCCCCTCTGCCCTTTTATGTACTCAAACTATTTCACTAAACTTCCATTTTGAGATTACTGAAAAAGTCTTATTTATTCTATATCAGTTGATTAGACAAGTTTCATTTCTGCTAAAGGAAACTTCTTTTTATTACTTCATTCTGCACTTTGTTTTGACTGTCTTATTAAATTCTCTGCCTTTGGGCAGACTATTGTTTGGAATGATTTTACTGTCTGTAAAATGCAGATAAAATTGGAATGATTTTTGTCTAATCTAATTAATTCCAGGTTTAAGCCACCCTGAAAGAACACGAAAAATAGAGTTGCGAGTAAAATATAAAGATAAAAAGATAATATTCTTCCTCTATCCCAAAGTTATCAGGGCACAGTGGAGCAAAACAATTACAATATTTAGTATATAAATCATCCGTAAGATTAGAGTACAAACACCCTACACTGAGGTGTGTTGAACAGGTGAAAATACTTTATACTCATCTGCAACTGAAGGATCTAGCAGAACAGATCCCCATTAGAGTGTTTCTTTGTGTTGAGAATTTTAAAACTGAGGCAGACTATCTTTGACATTATGGAACATAAGTGTCTAAAGCATGTTCCCAAAAGCATTCATACCTGCAACAAGGCTTTTATGAGTCCAGATTACCTATTAATGACATTTATAATTCATCATCAATGTATTTCCTCAGATTGCTTCTCTTGCATTGTCTATCAGTAAGTCTCTTCTACTATATCCTGGACTATAGCTTATCCATAGTTCCTAGTGCCTTGATCTCCAGACCTCAGTAAGCTTCCAGTGATGGTATACTTATTTAGAGCTTCTCTTCATTTGTGTTATGAAGATAATACCTTAGTGAGTTCACAGATCTTCTACTTCATGTAGATTTGTAGAATTAATCAGCACATATTTATATTCACAGGAGTCACCCAAAAGAAGACTTGTAATTGAAACAATATTTATTTTATAAAAGAGTTGTCCAGGAGGTGGCTGATGGCAAATGTCTGTTACAGTATTTTATTTGAAAACTGTCAAATATCTTTTCAAAAAAAAAAAAAAAAAAAATTCACCAAAGCAGAACACCACAATGAAATTTGTTAATGTCTAATATTAAAAAGGTAGATTTTGGAAAGAGAATGACTTGCATATTGGCACTTGCAAATGTCAGCATGGGAAGTCATATGAGATTTAAAATGCAGTTCTGATGCTTTTAATATCCTCTTCAAAATCTATTTTACATAATATTCACTTTTACATTTGGTTATATTAGGGCAGCAGAAGATTTTTAAGTCTTAATGGTGGGCCTTTTATTTTTATCTCAAGTTACAGATTAAGAAAAATATCACTGATGTCTGTATCTAGATAGATTTTTGTCTTGTATCCACCTGACATTACCTAAAGTATAATTTATTAGTAATAATGGCTTATCTCTATCAAAGTTCTATCTTTTCATTATAATATGTTTCAGATTTGGTTCCCTGAGCATGACTTAAATAGTCAGTGAATAATGTTAACGTAAAATAACATTTGAACAAAGTGAGCCTCTAACTCTGAGCATAGTATTTGAAATTTGGGAAGCCACAAATCAAATGGGCAAATAGGGAAGATACAGACTGTTTGCAGCTTGTGCAGCCGTCTTATGTATCCATAGTGGCCAAGGAGCTTGGATTTTGCAGCTGTAATACTTCTAGCTGACGTAAACTAATGCCTCTGATCTGTCCTGTTACGGGAACTCAGATCGGTTCCTTTTCCCGTCTCTCGGTAGGAGTTACTTGGATATCCGCATTTTTTTCTGTGTTGTATGCAAAACACCAACATCACCAGCAGAGGTTGTGGGGAGGTGGACAGAAGCTGCTCTGATGGGGACCAGAGCATGCAGAGGTGGAGGAACTCGAACTTTCCCGGTTGCAGTTTTGAGTTTGGATCCTGTTGGTGGGCTGTAAATTCCCAATACATGACTAATGTGAAAATGCAAGAAGCTTTTAAGTCTCCTGTTGTTGAACTGTAAAGTTAAGTGCCTGTTTTTGAGGGTGCTTGCTATCTTTTTGCTAACTTTGGACAATTTTAACTGTGAGTTTGTTGGGTCGGAGGCATAAAATCTGTGCTCTGGGTCTGGGATAGTGAAGAGCAGGCAGTGTTCCTTGGCCTTCCTGCTCAATAGGAATGCGTGACAGCCCTTTTACTGGGGAGTTCTCAAACTGTCCCTAGCCATGAGAAATCGGCATTTGGTACTTCCTGAGCACAAACTCTTCTCCATTCCATGTTAATTTTGGTTTAGGAAACTTGTATTCATAAGGTTTTGAGGTGCATATTGCCCTTGTGACCTTTTCAGAAAGGTTCTTGCAGTTGCCCACGCCATTCAGCCACACCTGGACCGTACTGGACCAGGAGCTGGGACGGGCAGTGCTGACTCTTTGAGGTGAGACATAAAGAGGTGGAGCAAGCATCGCTTACCTGCAGATCGCAGCCTCCATCAGCCCCAGCTCTGGCCACCTGGTCTCCCCTTAGCCTTCTGATTTCTGGTTTCTTTCTGAGTGCCTAGGGGTGGTGGGTACAAGCAAGGCTGAGTTGTGGGGGGAGCAGAGTGAATGAGAAGTGTGTTTCTCGAAGAGAGGATTCAGTTCAGGTTTTAAGCTAAATGTGCTGAGTGAGAAAACCGTGTTTGAAGTCCTGTATAATTCAGAAATCTATCTCTGTTCTTTGTTTGTAAGGTAGTCCAGAAAGGCCATCCAGATTAATAGAGGTTATTCTTAACTCAAAAGATAAGTATTTTATGATTCAGGTTTTGAATGAAATGCATCCCAGTGCTAAACTATTTTGGCTCGTGTGTTACTTCTTAGTGTTTCAGTCTGTTTTCAGACCTCCTGTGTGCAAACACAGATGACATAAACTCAAAAAGTGCAATATAAATATTTGGACATGGATATGGCATAAGAACAAATGTTCCCAGTGGGCATTTTTGTGAATCTACGCTCAGTTTACATTTGTCAGAGAAAAACACATAGATGCTTGTCTTTTTATATTTCTCATCTCACCTACGCATGTTGTGATAAAGACTTTATTTCTTCTCTCTTTCTTTTCCCGAGTTCTGGTTGGAAGGCAAGAGTCTGCCTGTCCAGCAGTTAACCATTTAGTGGAGCCCCGTGGTTGGCAGTGGGGCTGTTGCGGCAGCGCTGTTGAGAAGCGTTGGTGCTTCACAGGAGGTCTAGGGTGGGCGTGAAGGGCTGCCTCTGCTCAGTACCATAGGGATGCCAAAACTCTCTGGAGTTTTTCTGGCTGGCTCTTTCTTACTCCTGAGTGGAGTTAATAAAAGTACTTTGGTCTTTTTCTGCTATTCTTTGTTAAAATGTTGGCTAGACTTCTTGCCACCTTCTAGCAGTCACAAACATGGGAATGGGTGCTTGCTGGGCTAAACAGAGAGGATGGAGTAGGCAAATATGCTGGAATGGAGAAATACTGCGGCTGCTGATGAGGTGGTTTCATGTGGTGATGAAGGCATCGTGAAAAATGAGACTAGGATTAAAAGGTGGGAATGGGAAAGAGGATGGTAGGCTCTTCATTCAGACCTTAAGGAACAATTATCATTTATGGGGCAAAAACTTGAGAAATAGGAGCCCTGGGCGGCTCAAAGACATTGCAGGTAAAGACAGGAGGGCCAGCACAGGGTGTTGTGGTGGGAAGCTGGGCAGTGTTGCTGAAGAACCTAGGACAAGATGTCAGACTTCATTCTGAGAGGAATTTAGCCTTTGCTAGCCCACCTGGAGGAGGGAACTCAGCGAATGCTTTCAAAAAATCAGAAAGGACTTAATTCTTTGCCACTAGCAAATCTATTTATATATATTTATATATATTTATTTACCTTATGCGGCATAGCTCCATGGTATAGTATCTCACTGTGACTATTAATACATTTAACTTTTAGGATAGCATTGATAGCTGTAGGGAATTTTGTTTTGATGTAGGCAGCTGACTTCTAAAAAGTTGAAACCAAGTTTTACATGAATCACTATTTTTCCTTAATAGGGTTGCATATTTGCAAGAAAATTGCTGCATGGTGCAATATATTTGCATGTATGTTCTATTCATTTTCTATTCATCTTAGTAAAACTAGCATGACCTTTGGTATCATGTTAAGCCTGAATTTTCTGTTTGTATTTTAGCACTTGCAGTCTTCTCTAATTTTCAGAATGCTGATCTCACTTTGGAGAATATGAGGAATTAGATTTGTCAGATCAGGTTGTAGTAAGTATCTTTCAATTATCTAGCATATAATGGTCAACTTCACTGCAACACTCACCCAAAAGTGCTCCTTAATATTTTGTCTCAGCTGTACTGAACTGTCCTGATCACTGTATGAACTTGCCTACGCTCCTATTTCAGAGGGAAAAAGCATGTAAATTAGAGTCAGTGTTAAACTTCTCTTTATTTACCCACTCAAAGTGAGTTTTAGTCTTATAACATGCTGTCAGCTGCGTGAAAACAGATCAGAGAGGCTGGGTTGTGCAGGAGAGCTCCTATGAAGATCACTGTGACGTGGAAGCAGTCAAACCAGGCAAACCATTGCCAAAGCAGCCATCAGGATCCTTTGAGCCAAACCCCTTTCCTCTATGAGTCTGTAGGTGAGCAAATGACCCCTTTCCCCAAAATCTTAGCAACAATGAATCTGGGAGTGCTGTATTATAGCCAAAAAGTCCTGCTGGGCACAGATAGGTGTTTCACATTACCAGAGTGAATGTAATATTAGGTTTACTGTCTACTGTGAAAGATTTGGGCTGAGACCTTGCTACAGCATCTGGGACAAATTTGAATGTGAGCACTCAGTTTTATTATTCATGTACTATTTCTATGTCTGATTTAGCTTGTGGTAAAACCCGTTAATTTAGCATAAAAGAGTATCTGTGTCTTACTGCCCTGCTGTGTGAGGTGCATTTTGCAAGTTTCTGCTGGAATTATGTTAGTTACTATATCCCATGCATGTATTGATTCTTATTTTCAAAATATGGCTACATTTTAGTGCTACATTTTTATCTAACTATCAAAATCATTTTAATGCTACAAGATTAAGTTAATTTGATTTGTGCTATTCTCTGTATTCTTGCAAATTCTGTTTCATATTAGCTTACTTGTGGGTGATGGTTGACATGCTTGGTATTTCCTGTCTAGCTTATGCTCAGCCTTTAAATTATTTGTGAATCAAACTGGAAATCTTGTAAAGTAGTACATGATAGGTAGAGTACTTTATTTTTATATTATCCAAAGCACACTTTTATTTTCCTTTTTTTTTTTTTTGTATTTAAAAATAGTATTCTGGAATAACATTTTTAGCAAATCTGTTTAAGTCTTTTGGGCTTGTGGAGTTCTGAATGAATTTTTAAAAAAAATTTTTAAGTAAATCCTTTGTTTCAGAACACCCTCAAAAATCTGTTAATAAGGATTTTTTTTTTTTGTGAAGGTGTTTAAAATGAATCTTAACTTTTATTTTTAACCATGGATGTGAATACAGTGGATAATTTCATGTTTGTACTACAAATAAGAATGCAATCTGGAACAAGCTTGAAGGTCGGATTGCATAAAAATGATTTATTTTTTATAAATTAAGAAAGTCTGTATTATTCCATTGATATCTTACACACATTTGTTTTAAATATTGGAATGGCAAAGGGAAGGTGATGTTTTAATGGGCTGCCACTTTGCAGAGGCTTCCTTGTTCCTGCATTGCTTGGAAGTGATCTGTACCTAAAATGGCAGACACTAATGGATTTTGTGGGCGGAGTTCAACTAAATTATTGGAATGAAATGTAACAGTATTTTTGTTTGTTTTGGTGTCTTTTATTTTTTGGCTTTCATGTAGAATATGACTAAATCTGTGTTCTCTCCACCCAGGGCTGCAAAATGCACTGCTAGCATGGTGTTAGTTAGGCTGCTAACCTGTAGCTTGTCACCAGGGTTATCATTTAGCTGAAAGCCAATAAAGCCATTTCTTGAGTGGCTAATGGAAGGGGCCGTGGAGGAGGCTCATGTGTGATTACAGTGGCACTAGCTTTGCAGTGACAGAGAAGTGTTGGGCTGGCACTGTGCCCGTCTCCCATGGGCACAAAGCCCCTGTGGGTTTGCTCTTCCTCCCTGCCAGTTGTCTAAGACAGGAGACATATAAGCTGCTAAAGCCACAAGTTGGCTGCTGCTAACCTAAAGAATAATTTTTGGGCAGAAAATGAGTATTGAAGGGAGTTATGAGCAAAACGAGTGTATGTGTGTGGATGGAGAGCTAGAGGATGTTTGTAGTTCAAAGTCATGGTTGTGCAATGTAGAGGATAATTTCATTTCTCATTTTTTGACCTCTGCCAAAATTTAAATTTCCTAACTGTGTGGGGTCTTTTTCCTCCGTTGTTTTGGTTTACACTAATGAAAAGGAAAGGAATAAGAACTGGGTTGGGAAATATTGTTGTGAAACAGGTGTAAGGAAAGAGAGAGCTGAACTAGTTAGGCAAGGGAAAAGTTGACAAATCTATAAACACAGGACATTTCTATTAGATTTTACAGGTGAAGGCTTTTCTCTCAGTGATTTGAAAAACAGTAATGAAGGAAAAACTTGAAGAAATACGAGAATGTAGGAAATATAGGAAATACAGTGTACTTGGAACTGGAGAAATATCTGTGACTTGTATTTTCATCAAAAAAAGATATGGAGCTTTACTAATTAATGGGCCTTAATACTGCTTTGCAATGGCAGAAAATGATATTAAATTCTAAAAAATAGCTACAGAATATTGTGTATTTTAATGTCCATAGATGGGTCCACATATTGATCTAAGGGCAAGCCCCATATTAGAATTTCTCTCTGAAGAGCATATTTCTATTCCATAAACCAGACTCCAGATGGGTACTTATGCATATATTCATATATTCAAACAAATTAGAGGAAAGCTCAAACTGAAATTACATGTGTCTCTTTGTGAGTGGCGTTTGGGGACTGGAATTTGTGATTTGCCATATCTTTCTAATGGATTAAGCTGAAATCCTGGATCTTTGGAGAGTTCAATATATGAATCCTCACTTTGAGGGGTTAGCTGTATAAAGATTCTAATAAAGTAAGTGCAATTCTTTTTTTAAAAAAAAATGCATGAACATAGGGGGATTGAAATTTGCAGCCAGTGAAGAAGTAGGATTGATGGTTGTGTGCAAGAGGGAGAAAAAAAACGTTTTAAGTTGGTTGAGCAGCAATATAGAATTCATGCAAATTGTAAGGAAATTATAATCAATTGATATTTCTAAAATATTTTTCTATGATGAATTGGGCATTTCTGCATGCAGTTTCTTTCTGAAGTCCAAACTGGAAGAAACAGAACTTGCTTGCGTAATGTTACTGACTTCATGCTTTTTGGTATTTTGCTGCTGAGATTTCATGCACTGCAGGAATTGACCCATCTTTCATTATGTGACATCCAGCATGCCTCAGTATGAATTATTGTGCGTTGCTCTATCTTTGATTTTTTAGCTAATCACAAAATCAAGAGATGAAGATTGGAAAGCCCTCTTAGATCATTCTAGCAAACATAAAGTTGTTCTGTTCAGTAGTTGGGAAATTTCCTAACAAAACAAGTTTCTTTTTCTTGGAAGTTATCAGTTCATCAAAACAATACCCCCTTTCTTTACTTTCCCCTGATAATATGTATTTCTGTGAGTTTCTAAGGAAGTACGAGGAGTCTTTCCTTGGAAACATGCTTTTCAGTTGGTTGATCACTCTTGCACCCCTGTGTGAAATGGAGCACTCTTACTTTGCAGCCTACTGCGGATAACAAAGTTTTGGGTTCTGCTCTCAGCTTTGCTTTATCACTCTTGTCAGTCTTCACATTGATTTGAGTGCAACAGCCAAACCAGAAGCCTTAGCAACTGGTTTCCCAAGCTTAATTTATCCTTGGGATTTTCTATAGCAACTGATTTTGATGGTGGACCTTTCTTTCCCTTATTTCTCTAGAATTTAGTCAAAATAGAAAGTCATACTTTGGCATGGGTTTCTGCTAATCTGTTCAAATGCAGTTCTAGATTACCAAACAGTGCAATGTCCATCAGTAACGCATCATGTATTTTATTCTGGAGAGGTACTGATAAAGAGAAAATATTTTCTATTTCTTGAGTTCAGGCAAGATGAGTTCACTTAATAAATCTGCATGTAACACATTCTCTGCTTTGTGTGCTCTGCCCTTCAAGTATCATTTTAGAGCATCTTCCTCTTCTCATTAGTCAAATAATTAATTGCTCTTAATAGTTACTTCACTCCCCCAGCAATACTCTGGGAACTATCTCCAGCATTTTGTTAGTATTCTACCAGTCCAAAATTAAATGGTTATATCTAGACTGTATGGCACAAGAGATACATACACAGGCCTATTGGAAGCCCTTTAGCTGAGTGCCAGCTTGTCACCATGTGACAAGTTTGTATTGTATAGGACTGATGCACAAACAGCATAAATTTCTTGAAAGAATTCTTTTTTTGTTTGTTTTTTGAGGAGGGGATTTTTTTGAGGAGGGGGTTGCGTTTTTGGAATGCTGCTGAAGGTTTCTGTTTTGCACTGCAAGATCATGACATATACTTGGTAATTCTGTGAAGAGAAAATGCAATGTTTGAGGTCACTCTTTTTTTCTAGAGAACAAGTCGACAGAAAGAATGATGGCAGTTGCCTTGGGACTATTGTAGTTTGCATAAGAATAAGGTATACCAAGGTGATAAGCAACGCATATTACTTGTTTGCTGACCAAAAAAAAAAAAAAAAACAAAAGTCTAGTCTTAATGTCTCTCCATGTTATGGAGTTATTAGCCTGTTGGCATGGCTAGGGGAGGAAGCCAACCTGCTTATCATCACAAAGCAGCCTTGGAAGGAAAAAGTCAGTCATCGTTCCTAACCCGCTACATGATGATTTCTGAACTCTGGGTACTGAGGTGTCCAGCATTTATCATAGGAATAAGATGTGCTTGAAATGCAGTACAATTCCAGCAACTCATAATTACCAATTTCTGGTCTGTGAGGTATCCCAGCATGGTGGCAGACAACTTGAAATATAGTCATGCAAAAGAACGGTCGGTTTAGCTTGGTGGGCGTGCAAGCACATGCACATGAATCACTTAATTTATTTGATCTTTCCTTAAAGAGATTTGTTTTTTGTTTCTTTGGTGGTGCTGCTGGTTCTGTTTCAAAAACAAAAGTGGCGGGGGGAAGAGTTCCAGGAATAACTTGAGTGCAGAGTGCCAAATTGATTCCTGCTTATTATAACCTCAGTGCTCTGCATCTGAACAACGCTTGCCCGCTCCCAAAACCTCCTTTTTAGAAAAGTACTCATGTGCTTCTCTGAAGGGTCCTGAGATGAATCAATAGTGTAAAAACTCTGGGCTTCGGCTCTGTGGATGCATAATCTAAAACTAGCCACTCTTGCCAGTGCATATAGCACATAACTGAGTTTGCAAGATGTGACAAGGTGTTTTGTGCTGCTGTGCTTGAGGGCAGCGGGGAATCCAGTGTGTGCCTTTGGTGTGGAGGAGACAAGTGTGTGCTTCTCATCAGTACCCAAAGAAGTAAAAATAGAGCAAGAGGAGCTGCTGCCTTCCGGCGCTCCGGATATTAACCATGGGTGTCTCTGAGTATTTAAAGCAAAGAGGATTTGCAGGAAATGCATCAATAATAGTGCTCCAAGCATCTTGGTAAAAATCTCACCTCAGTCATTGCTAAAGCCTAATTAGTATTTTAAAGAATAATCTTTCTTCTTCAGTGATTGCTCCTAGTTGGGTTAATACCAGGGACAAATGTGTTAGTTCAAGAGCACCAGAATTATGGTAGGGCTATAGTGGTAGACTAACAGCTTTTTTTCTTGCTCTGTTGATATATTTTGTATTGAAATAATCCTGGGCTAGAGTTTGACTGTTTCTCCATGTGCACCAGCAGATGATCGTTGCTTTCAGATTCACAGATCTGCATTCAAGAAATGTGGTCGATTCTGTTTAAATTAACCCAACACAAAGAGAAGAATTTGACTTTTTGTTGTGCTTTGGTAAGTGGAAGTTTGCCCAGCTTAAAGGCTTTAGGATTTGGCTCAGTATTTATTTTAAATCCTGATTTCCCAGACATAAACTGTTTTAATGGAAGCATCCAGATATTTAAGAATATGCTGCAATTGTGTGCTCCGGATATGCTTTGACTAAAAAGAATTAGCAGATGTTTGAACCATATAGGCTCATTTTTCCTGAGGCCAAATCATTCCCATGTTTCAGTAACACTCCATGCCTACCTGGTTTCTACCAGCCTTTTTGTCTTTGTTTTGAGAGGTTTATTTGTTCCTCTCCTCCTTGCTGTTCTCCCAAAGAGGGGCAGTACAAACTTGTACCTTTTTGCACTATTCCAAAGCCAAATCTCTTAATCAAATTAATATGGTAGGATTGGAAGGGGTCAAAAAAACTCTTTTGATACAGAACTAAAGGAAAATGAGTTAAATTACAACCTTCTTTTCATTATTATATCTGAGATATTCTGCCATTTTGAGTACCTTGTATGGTGTTTAATATCTTGGTTTTATTTTTTCCTTCTGTGCAGTAAGGAGTGCGGGTGGCTGAGGTGGGGTATTTGGGTACCATTCGCACCCAAGTTCTACTAAGATTAAGGATTTCTTTGAGTGCAGAAGTCTTGATCTTGAAAGAAGCATTGATTTAGAGCTCAGCTGTTAATTCTTGGCCTATAATTTTTTTTTAAGTAAGCATAAAAATGCAGAAAAGTCTTGTAGATGTTGAATTTGGAGGGAAGTGGTGTTTCCTCACTCACAGCATCTGAAGCTAATTTGAAATCTACTGATTCTGCTGCCTGCAAATAAACTGGAAGTCTCATTCAACATCTGCATGGGTTATTATTTTTGGAAATCCCAAGGACCACTGAAAAAAATGGAGTGGAGGACCCACTTTTCTTTACTCCTCTGCACAAGTTGTTGGAGGAGAATGGAAGCTTTCTTCTGAAATGCCAGATTTATTATGCAGAGATCACACAAAAAAGGGGTGGGGGTCAGGTTGAGCTTGCCAACTTTTCCTGACCACAAAACAGGATGTGCTCCCCTCACCCCGCCCCAGCATGCCATGTAATAATCAAACCATTCATACGCATTTCACTCAACATGTTAATACTTGCCTTTTTTTTTTAAGCTCTTCAAAACATTTCCTAGCTAAAAACTGATAAACGACTTTTGGCTTATTGGCTTAACATTGATCTTCAGGCAAATGATTGCATTCTTGGCAAGAGAGATGAGCTGAATTAACAAAACGTATAAATTGAATTAGGACTTTGTCTGATGCATAAGCGCAAATGTGTTGGATGCTTTTATAAATCTGGAATTAAAACTCTATCTTGGCATAGGCAAGCAAGTTCTCTAACTCTGTCCTGTAGCAATGTCAACAAAGACAACCCTGTAAGGCTGGACAGTGCCGGACACGGCTCACACTGTGCTTCAGAGACTGGAAATGTTCTTATCAAGCTCAGTTTGAATCCTCATGTAGATGCAAAAATAACCTTTCTTCTCCATTGGGATATAGTGGGTTGAACTTCCCATTTTGGGATGAAATCATTCCAGATTTGGCTCCTTTTAGAGCAATTTTTATTCCATGGCCCAAAGACTCAAGCTTAGCAGCTAATTGCCTGCTGATTAAGGGCATGAGGACATGGCATGCGTGTCTTTGACTTCCCATGCCACTAAATGGAGCTATACTAAAAATCTCTTTATAAATATAATACTCAAAGCTAATTGTATTTCCCAAACAAATTACTAACATTTTGAGATGCATCATATTTTAAATGCAGTTTATTTTGGTGAGGTTCATTTAGCATAGTGCAAAAATCTTTTTGAAGGATGGATCTGTTTGGTAACTTCTTCCTCTTGCAGAAGTGCTCTTGGTTGGAGCCTTGGGAGTCTGCTTGGTGATCATATCACAGTGGCTTATGAGCAAGATATTTTTCTTTAAATGTTTTCTTTAATGCTCAAGCAAATTTAAATAGTAGATTGTGGATACAGTTAAGCTGTGTGAATTTGGCTGCCCGGACTGGGATGGACTTTGGAAAGACGGCAAGAAACGCTTGAGCAAGAAGTGCAGGATCAGGCTAGTGCTACTCATTTTAAATGAGCTCTTCATGGTTCCTGCCACTGATTCCGTAAGCCAAACATCAGCTTCTGGCTGATTAACTGGAAAATGCAGAAATTAGCTCATTTTAGATCTTTGTAGGATGCATGTTGGAATTTTAGCTCTTTAATTCAAAATGCACTATTTCTGCAATGAATCTGGGTGGAGCAAAGCAAGATAGGGTGAAGGGGATACCTCAGCACAACTCTGTACTAATTCAGAGGCAGAAAAAGTGTGCCTATTGATTTGCAATAAAGTATAAACTTCCTTCTGCTATCTCAGTAAAACCTACTTTTCCCTTAGAGGCTGATCTATTTGTTTAGTGAAAGCAAAGATCAAACTTAAATTAAGCTCTTAATTTAAAATTCGGAACAACCAGCACAGCTGATGGGCCGTTTCCTCAAGCAGGTGTCATTTTGCACTAACTTTTTGTTATTATTATTATTTTCTGAATGCCAAAAATAAGAGTTTAATTACATATGCAGAAATACACATTCAGTTATAAAAAATAAGATACAGTTGAGACTTCTGAAGCAGTAATATTAGGTCTGTGGTTTCCTGTAAGACTGTCCACTATTAACAAACTTGTTCACACAAATAGTTTTCTGTTTGAATGGTAATAGCTGGGGAAGGGAATAAGACAATTGTAAAACAGTGCAAATATATCTAGAAGAATAATTTGTCCCTTTGAGATTCCATGTTGTTTGTATGATTAAAAATATGGTTGAGTTTTGAGGAAACTCTTCCATCTGTATGTATCTGCCACCACTCCAGAAAAGAGGCAAGAATATCTCTCTCTGTAGAGACTGCTTTTGGGACTGCAGATTTTGGGTTAGAAAGCTGGGATCAGTTTGTTATAAGGCTGTCATGGGAGCTGGATGAAACCAGTAAATTTTCTAGGGCTTGATTTCTCATTTGTGTTGAGCAGATAAGAATTTTGCCCTTTCCCCACTTTGTTAGTCTTGTCTAACCTTGTGCTGAGATTTTCTGCCCTTCAGAAAAGAGGCAGTCTCTTTTGGTGTGCTTATATAGTGGCATAAGTTCAGGACTGCCAGGTCCTTTTTTCTTCTGAAAGCTTTTTTTTTTTTTTTTTTCCCCCCACTTTTTTATGCCACTCCTCTTCATCATGTTTTAGTGACAAATAAAAAGAAAGAGCAGTTTCTATAGGAGAGCACTGAATATTCAAAATGAGATACCTTTCAAAGATTCCTTTTGAAGTTCTTTAAATTTGGATAATTAATTGCATTGGGGAGTCTCATATGAATGGATAAAGCAGGAATATGTTTCACAATTGCTCCTTGTGGACCATGAATATTTCAACAATTAATTTCTGCTTTCTTAACTGAAAAACAACTTTCATTCTTTTTGGCAAAAACAAACAAACATATGAATTCTTTTAAAATTAATTCTTTATTGTCATCATTATTATTGTTATTCTTATCATCTTTATTTTTAGGAACAACCTTCTCTTGCCTCCGTGGTAAATAATATCGCTCCTCTTTTGACCAGATAACACACAAGCAGAACATTTCTAAGTTAGGTATCTCAAACTTGTAAGTGGCTGCAGTTTTTCGGTCTGCAGCTTCATCTTTCCAATTTATCAATGACCGCATGTAAAAAGGGATTAAGTTAGTTATTTTTCTGAAGTGACAAATGTGAATACCCTTGATAAGCGGACTGACTGCTCTACAGTGCTCTAGATATTACTGAATGAAATCCTGTAGGTTCAAACAAAACCCAGCATTTTACTTATTCTGGCATATTTCTTCCCTGGAGCAACAGACTTAATCCAAGGCTAATTTTGGTCAGCTTAGTCATAAATACTACTTTAAAATCAATGGATTATATTCTCAACTGGTATAAACTTTTGCAGTTTACTGGCAAAAAAAATACTTTTTAGACTAATTTAGACTAATGGGAATGCTTTCATAAATAAAGTCATAAGGACTTTCTAAGTCTTTACTGCTGTTATCTTCAGGGTATATACAATCCTTATCAGTGAGGGATCACTGGTTTCCCTGCCGAGATTGTGAAGAAAAACACATTTTTTTACTTGAAAGACAGCTTGGTGTTTGTATCTTTCTTAAATTTTCAGGATATGTTTAAATCAAATTTAATGTGCCCTTCACTTAGTTTTAATCCTTCAGGATGTATACTTTGGCTCCTGCTCAAGGAACAGATCTTCTGAGACTCTCGGTGGACTCATTTCTCCAAAGTTGAGATCTTGCCCAATTAATTTTTTTTTTTTTTTTTTTAAAGTGAAAGATGCCCTGTTGCATTTTGCGAATGAAGAATCACATTGACACCTTTAAAATTATTTTACTGGTCTTCATATGTTTAGGCCATGCTTAATGAAGACAAGTTTTTTTTTTTTTTAATCTATTTTTCTATTTCTTTACAGCATATAATCCTTTAGTTTGTGGATGTCGCATCCAGAACTCTGAAAATGAGGTAGTGGTGAATCTAGAACCCTAATTTCCTTGCTGGGATGTAACTGCTTTACTTTGCATGCTGGTGTGGTACTGCATAAGATCAGTTGGTATCTTCAGGACCATGGCTTGACTCCAAAGAAATAAGTAGTCAGACTTTATATTGAGCATAGATATAAACAGATTAGAATTACTAACTGCGTGGGAAGTTTTCTTCAAGTTAAACTTCTTCTTAGCTTCCCACATTCAGATGTTCTTGGACAAGGACACAATGGCTTGTTATATAAACACTAAAGAGGTATTCAATCATTTTGGATTTCTACTCTTGCTCTTAAAATTTTGCCTGGGAGCTTATCAAAGGTCTGGGAGAGTTTCTGCAATTTGTGTTCCAGGGAAGAAAACATTGTTATGGATGCCTGTGATGGACAATCAATGTGTGAAAGAAAGGCTCCACAAATACCAGAGACCTGGGAATCTGAAGTGAGCAGCAAATACAGATTATAGCATTCTGGGAGCAGAGCATATGTACTAAGTGATGTGTATTGAAAAAAATACAACTTTAAAATATATCTCTTGTCGCAAAGTTTCTGTTCAGAATAAATTTACAAGAAGATGTAGCTTTCTCTTTTCTTAAAAATGACTACGTTCATGATATCTCTTTGACTGAAAACTGGACAACGCCATGATCCTATCTCAACAGTAAGACTTCCGCTAGGTGATTTTCACTCATGCTAGGTAAGTTTTCTACCTGTCATGGCAGGGCTCTGTCCTGCAAAAACAAGAGTCAAGTTCAGGTGAAATTTAACTGGGTGTGAGACTTGAGTACTACTTTTCTAGAATAAGTAGTTGAAGTGATCAAACTAGATTTGTAGGTATATGGTCTCCCACCATGTCTGTAGGTCCTAGGATCTAAGAAGGTTAGATGCATTTAGCCTTTGGGATAAGATTGATCACACCAAGCTTAAATTATGTGGCCACAGCTGAGCTGTGTATATTTTCTTTGCAGGTAGCTAGTAAGGAGCAATAGGCCCTTCTGAAGGGGAATTCATGGCATCCTTGAGTAGATTCCAGCAGTAGGTTGAAATTTCCCATGGAGAGAAAATTATTTAACATATTTTAAGAAGAGAAAGAAACAAGCAATTCTTTGAACAAAAAGATGATTTAATAATTTGTCCAAGAAAAATCCATTTAGAACAGTGTTACTACTAGACTGCGAAATGAGGAGCTTGCATTTCTTTTAGATAGTTGACTGATACCCTGAGAATAACTCCTATTTTAATTCAGTTTCCTTTGGTAAACATAGTTTATTTATAGAATTGACTGAAGTGCTGTTTCATCATTCAGATTTATAATTTGTGGTGCTAACCTCCTGGTTCCTTTATTTTTCAACAGTGGTTGTAGAAAGGAAGTTTATCTATCTTTTCGTTTACTGCAGTAAATAATGGCAGAGTTTTAAACACTGCGTTAATATCTGTAACTTCTCTAATGATGCTCATATTTCTTAATGTTAGCACCTCTCTGTGTTTAAAGTTTTCAGAGGCATTTGTCTTTTTTTTTTTTTTTTTTTTTTTTTTTTTTTTTTGACCCTACATCCTTCATCTGATTCTGAATCTGATTCAGAGTATTTTAGGACTGATGTCAGTGTAAGCAGTGGCTGGCAAAAAAAGTGTTTTGGTTCTTTCCACATCCTATGTCAATTGACTTGTGATTTATGTGTTTTAAAGGGTGAGGGCTTTGGGTGGCTGTGGGGTATTGGAAATGAAGAAAATGTCACTTTGAATTACTCAAGGAATCTGACCCAATTACTCATGGAATCTGAATAGCTGTTAGTAAATGAAGGTCTTAGTCCCTTTCTGCTAGTGGAGATGTCTCTGTCACTCATGTGTCTCCATGCCTGCCGCTGGCTGATGTTGCGTTCAGCAGTAGTGCTGTGTGGAGTTTGTTTTCAATGCCTGTTCTACCTCTTCTTTGCTGTTATTTTTAGTGTGAGCTCTGTCAGGGTTATGCGACTGTAACGGCACAGCTGGATTGCTCTCTTTACATGTCCAGAGAGAAGGGAACACCTTTCATGCCATAAAAAATGAATGAAAAGCGGAGAGATTTCTTTAGTTTCCAGTTACTTTCCTAGAGAGAATATGAGAAGTTTGGAGAAGGAAGATAAGCTTGTGTCAATCTAGCATTAGAACAGGCACTCAGTAAACTGTGTGAGCAGTTGTTGGAGCAGGCAGGAGGACAGGACACTCTGTTCCACAGGGATCCTCCAAGGTGTAGGAACAGTGTCCGCTCCCTCTTCCCAAAGCAGTGAATGAATATATACATATGCACAAAATACATGATGAAAAATGTTAACTTCAGTGAAATGTGCTAAAGATGTAGAGTACATTTTGATGGCTATGGAGCTGCCCTGCTCATAAAGCCTGCGGAAGGTGTAGATCCCAGATTTCCTGTCTGTTTTTATTATGTTTCATTAAATAAAAAACTGTATTTTTCCTCTTTATGTTTCCTCTTTTGGACAGAGGCTGTTTTGGACAGAGATTTTTTTTTTTATTTATATTTTTATTTTTTCTGAGTGGAGCTTGCTTTGGCAAGTAATTGTATGAGTGGGGTGATGGGAAGAGGAAAGAGTGTGCCTGGAATGCTCTTTAAGCAGTATGGCAAAAGAGATGGGAAATGAAAGGTGTATATGTCAAGAAGTATTAAAAAATCACAAATCAAACTATTCAGTTAACACTCTCCTACCCCCCCCCCAAAAAAAAAAAAACAACCCTGTCTCAAATTGTTTGTAAAGAGATTACTGAGTAAAGAGATTACTCAGATTACTCAGTAGACAATGGAGAAAAGTCAAGACTGAGGCAAGAGGACAGTAGAAAGCCTTAATTAGATGCTAACCTGCCATGGAATTTGAAATAAATTATAATGTCTTATAACCTTTATAATGGCAAAACTTACTAGTGATGGTGTCCATCACCGTACTGGTTTTCACATTGGAAATACTTGTACACTTTGTCATGCCAATAAAGTTTATTGACATTGGATTTGCCTGTGAAAGCAGACACTCCTTTAAAATAAATTATTCTAAGTAAGAAGATGATATTTTGTGGTGTGATCCCAGCTGAGGGCTTTTTTCATTATTTGTGTTTTCTTTATTTCAAAGACGCTGTGGGGAGTATAGCTGCTGTACCCAAGGTGCATTTCTAGAGCTGAAAGAAAGAGGGGAGCAAGGTCTTATTTCTTCTACTCTTTGTAAACTCAATTCCCAGAGAATCTGCCACAAAGTTATAACCGGTTCCAGATGGTTTCTCATGTAGAGAAAGCACAGTGCTGCTTTGAGAAAGGAGGAGGAAACGGGGGGTGGATCACAACCCTAAAAAATGTTCACTGTCCAGCAGTCATCTCTCCTGATGAACACTGGCCAATGAAAAAATGTGACTGTAGAAGTGGTGACATAAACAAAGTGTATAGTATTTATCAGTTTATCAAAACATTCACAGATTTCTTTTCCCCACAAAAATAAAGTTTTCAGCCTGGCTCTAACACATGCTAGATATGGATGCTGCCCAAGGCAGCAGCGCCGTGCAGAAAGGCTAAATGAGAGCAGGGGAGCTATGTCAATGCAGTGCTAGCAACCGAGCCGTTCAATATGGAAGAAGCATTCGCTGATGTAGCTGTGCTGCTTCTAGCCCTAGAAGTAGCTTGTCCTGAGCTAACTAACCCAGCTATGTAGGCTATAAGCCTATAACTATTCCTTTGCTATAATCATTCATTTGCTCATATCAGGATGTTCAGATTACATTTATCTCATCCAAATATCTTGCATGACAGCCTATAATTCCAATTTCGCTTGTCATGATCATTATTTGAAGTGGAATTACTCCAAAGTGAGAGCGAGAGTGGGCCAAGACTTATCCTCCTCTTCTGAATTTCCATTGGAAGAAATAGAGTTTGCAGGTGGCTCAATGTAGCCAGACGTTATGCCTTTCAGATCCCTGTTACAATGTATAGTTCCACAAGAGGAACGATTTTGTTCACTTTTAAGAGCTTTATTCTTAAAAAAGGAAAAAAAAAAAAAAAATGGAGATTGTTTACACTGTATCTCATATTATAAGACTGACAGTTGTTTCCCTGAGATTGTAAGGAGCCTCGGGGGGAAAAATAGGAGTATTTCTGAAAGAGTAAATCAAAATGTGAATAAGTGTGGGAAAAACACCCACCAGCCCCAGAATTAGTGAAAATTTGTAATACAACTCTTAATTTCTTTTTCAGAAAGACATTAGTAAGACAGTAATTCAGTAATTCATTTTCTTCTTCAGTAAGACATTAATTGCAACAGTGTACCTTAATTGTTAACATGCTTCTTTACTATTTATCCTACATCTGATCAGTCATGGGCAGATACAATATAGGTGGGAAATCCAGACAAACTTAACGAGATTTGCAATTGCCTCACTAAGCTGAGTTGGACTTGTGAGGGTTGCAGTCAGCGGCACCCAGGAGGCAGTTGGCTCATCATATTAAGAGCTGAGAGTGATGGCTGTGTTTCTCTGACACGTTCTTTTCTGTCTCTATTTTATAAGGGGTCTTTTTATTCAAATAGCAAGGAATAAACTTAACTTTTTATTTCATAATAAATTATTTTTATAATACTAATAAATTATACTAATAAATTATTTCATAATTTCATAATAAATTGTTTCATAAACAATTTCAAAACTTATCAGTGATGTACAACCATCTGGGTTTTGCAATTTCAATAATATGTGAGATTAGATGGGCTTTCTTCTTGAGTACACCTGCCCCGTGCAGCCATGGCACCGAGAACCGTAAGGAAATCCTAGAGGATAGAGTTTGCTAATGGTGTGTGTGCATGCATGCACGCATGGCCTTTGCTTGGTTTCAAAGACAACTACATGCATGAACCCACCCAAGAAGCAGGAAAACTAACTCACATTTGCTGGTTGATATTAAACTGTGGTGTTACTAGAAAAAACTTAAAAGCTTCCTGCAGATAACAAATACCTGTCAATTAGACTTGTCTCATCAATCTTGACCTACTCTCTCCATATCAGATTGTTTATGTATTTTTAAATGGCCTCCTCTCTTTCAGTTTTTAAAGTGATTTTTTTTTTTTTTTTTACTGAGCTCTTACATAGTTGCTCTGCTTTGCCATGCTTTGAAACGTTGTTCAGAAGTTATGAACTATTACTCCTGTAGCACTTTACCGGCAGTGAAAGCTACCTTTATATTCGTAACTGCAGAGTGGATTGATTTGGTGTATAGAAATGCGTAGAATTAAGGAGAAACTGTAATGGTCCTTTTGCCCCAAACGATAAACCAGAGCAAATCCTAAAATCTCAGTGACAAGCATTTAGTGAGGCACTGGACCTTACTCAGCTGTGCAGTAGGCCGCGTGTGCGCAACTTGCGGTGAAGGCACCAATTCAGAGTTTGTGCAATAGTGCCTTAATTTAGGGCAGCACTTCTGTATATTTAATTGCAAGCAAGGTGCCTGGGCAAAAACACCATCCTGTCTTGTGCTAAAGAAGAGCATGATGGTGGAAATTTTTTTATGTCCTTGCATCTCCTCTCTGATTGTGGTGCAAAATGGAAAGGAAGGTCTTGTGGAGTTTGTGCGGTGGTGGACTACCACTAGCAGACTAGGTTCTTTTAAAGTTAGATTGAAGCGTCTATTTTGGGGGTATATTCCCTTTTATTGCTGTGGTGGGTTAAATTCCAACTCAGTGATTCAGTAACGTCTTCACACCTTTGGGAGGGTATCCCAATATTTTTTAGAAAACACCACTGGTAGTTTCTCATGTGCTTTTGTTCTTAACAGCTGCCTTTTTAAAACAACACTAGTCTCTTGAATGGAGAGTCTATGTGGCTTAACTTGCGGCATGCAAGTAGTGGTTAGCCAGCTTTTTGGATCCAATCAGATGATTAAAAACAACACAAAAGCAAAACCCTTGCAGAGTGGAAAATATAGCAACCGACTGACAACTGTCTTACTGCAGGGAAGCACAGGCCAAATAATCATTTCCTTAGGATAGTGTCTTACCGATCACCCCGGGGAAACTTTATCCGTTTCTCCTCATGTTACAGGTGGCCATTGGTGGCAGACTAAGATTTAGTACCAGAACCGCATAATCTTGCGAATGTTTTGTTGTCTGATTCAGTCTTGCTCCTAGGAGAAAAGACTGTCCATTTTAGCATATTTTAGTCATCTGAACTGGCTGTTAATCAGGTGTTTTCAGAACTTCAAGGATATAAATGCTAGAAAATTTTACATTATTTTACAACTTGTAGCTTTCTCTTTTGGGGTAACCATACAAAACCGTAGCTTTAGAGACTGCAGTTTCACAGTGGTCTTCAGGGATCAGGTGCTTAGCTTTCATAGCTTTGAGGGCTAGACCTTGGCCTCCTTGAGACAGAGTAATTTCAGAGTTCAATCAGCTACCTATCCCCTTCCCCTCTCCTTCTTTGGCCCCTTGCTTTTAGAGATTTATTTCGGATCAGCTGGGTATTATAACGTGTGGACAGCATCAGCTCTGTTTTTCAGCCAACAACCTTCGCCTGCGCTGGGTTAAACACTTTGCCAGCGGCATTTTTTTTCCAATGAACATTTTTGTTGAATGGTTTTTCTGTTACTGTAAAAATAAGCATGAATGTTAAACCAAATTTTAGCCTAAAGGTAGTAATCTTTCCTGAAGAATATCCTTGCAGAGCGTTCTTAATAATCTTGCAGCTGTAAAGTTGTTAAACAAGATGCAAACACTATGCGATACCCTGGTGAAAGTAGGAGAAATATGACTTCATTGTAGTTGGCCGAATAGACTCCTAGTCATGTTAATACACATAGTAGTGTGCATGCATTAGCCCAGAGAGGGTAACGTAAGAATAATGTATAATATTTTCAGGCCTACAGTAAAAATGTAATAAAAAAATCTATTTTTCCATAGTTCTTAAACAGACAAGCAGTACATTATTCTTTTACAATATTGGAAGAGACTTTTTAGTAAGATAAAGTCTGAAAATGGTAGTGGATGACTTCATTGTCTTCACATGTCCATTTTTCTCTGTTGTCATGGCTTTTAACAGAGCTACAGCTTAAAAATGAGAAGTCAGTAGTCTTCTGTTAGTGTGAGTGCACTTTTAAATGTTGCTTTTGAACAGATAGTCTCCACTTTTGAAAGAACTACCCACTTAAAACTTTTGTAAAATGAAACTAAACAAATCTTTTCTGAGGCTTTTTTTATAATCCTGTTCAGAAAATCAAGCTCTGTGGAGGTTCCTTCCCCACTACCCTGCAGTCCATATTCCTTGCCTTCCAATATTTCTTATTTAATAGATGAAATACAAATTCCATATTAATTACACTCTTAAGTTAAAGAAACACAAACTACTATTTGTAGTAAACATGAAATCATTGTGTATTACAACTCTCAGAATTTGGATGTTCATTTAGAAAAAATTGCCTACTTGTAGAAACCTGGTTGTGTGTCCAGGAAGATACTTTGGCTATTGTAAATAATGCACATTAAAAACTAAAAGGGGAAAGTTTCATTATGTCATGTGATTTAGGATAATGTGTTTTTGTGAGATGCCTTTTGGTTTTGTATGGTGCATACTGTGTGTATCTATTTTATGAATAAGTTAAATGTTCCAACTTGCAATCAGCATTCAAAATGTAGTTTTTTTTAATAATTCTCCATTAAAATCATGATTGAAAATTAAAACCGTTTGAGAAAACATTATCTTTAACAAGCCATAAATTGTAGGCTACCAGGGAATCCCTTTTCTTTGAATGCATATGTGCCAGACATGTATATACTACTTTCGGGGTGTTCAGGAAGACATATTTTCATTATTAGTATTTGCTGTAATATTTAAATATGGACCAATAAAATGTATTACCTATTTAAAGAAAAGAAAGAACACATTTTTGAAAATGATTTCACTTAAGAGTATGTCCTATTCCCAGAAGTTTAAACAAGGACTTTTTGAAATCAGGGAAATACATGAGTTTCCACAAAATGTCTTTAATTAGGAAAAAAACTACATGCAGTAACAAATGTCCTCTTTTGGTTCTATAGCAGTTACTGTTTTTAGTGTCTATGTCAAGAAATGTATGAGCAGTCCTCAAAATGCTAACATATAGATGTAAGCTCCCCTGCGTAATGTCAGTTCTTAATTTCAGGAAAAGAAAGAAAAAAGCTGTTATTCTTGTGTAAGACTATCTAAGGAATTGCTCTTATGTTATCTATAATTCCTACTAGATAAATCTGATTATGTTAATAATATTACTTAGTCTTGGGACTTTTTTAAGGTTTTGAACATTAATATTTGCTGCAGTGATTCTAGCATAATAATTGCAAGCATTTTGCATTATTATTACGGGATTCTGCTTACCTGGGTATTTTCACCTGTATGAGATAAAGCTGATTTCCGTTCTCAATTACTCACAAAATTGTTATTTTTTCTTTATTTGTGTATGCACATATACATATTTAAGATATGTATGACATGTAGCAAAATTAATGAGTTATGGATACCTTTATGGACATTGTAAATCAGGCAAGTCTCATTTATCTGTGACTGTAGCATTTTATTTGTTTGAACAAATGACAGGATGTCAGAAAGATGAGATATTCTACGACTGTCATTTCTGGAACATTGTCGGTTTTCTAAGAAAATGTTAACTATTTCCATGTTATTTTTCCACTTTTTTTTTTTTTTTTTTTTTTTTGATTGCTATGGGATAAAGATTGTTGTAATTCTCATAGGTGCCTTACCGATCTGGAATTTAGAGATGATGCTTACAGCATGTTACATGTTGAAGCAGAAATATCTCAAATAACCACTCGTGAAGAAAGGAATCAGATGTGTGTTATAAAGCTCTCACTTCTTGATCTAAAGTAATTAAGCCAATAATAAGAAGCTGAGTTTACTTCTAATACAGCAGTGTGTAGTATATCAATAGCTATGTTTTTGCTCTCATTTCACAATTCTGTGTTGTTGCTATACATGGATCCCAAACAGTAGCAGAATATCAGGCAGAACAATTATGTTTCTGGAGTCTTGTGACTGGAAGCTGCTAGACACCATGGTGAAAAAAGTTAAAAAGAAAAACCTCAAAAGGAACAAGGATATGTGGGCTGTGCATGAATGGTACATTTACCCATTAAAGCTTTTTCTTTAGAGTTCTTTTTAGGCAAATCCATGTTTCTGAAAGTCATAAATGGGAGGATCTCCTGGATAGTAATGAGATTAACACTTTTGATTTAGGAAATATTTGTTTTTAGCCAATGGTTCAAAATATTTTTACATTTCTGCTGGACATTGCATATGAAAAAGTATGCAAGGGAAAGTTTGTATGGAGAAGAAATGTCTTTCAGTAGTCCGATTTATAGTTGTGGAGAAAAAAAGTTATTGAGAACACAGTCTCCCCAGGTCCAGCAATAGAAAGCAATAAATATGAAGGCAATGTAGTTCAGGAATAATTGCTCTGAAGTTAATTATACAGATTGATAAAAAAAATTAGAGAAAAGGTAATAAGACTAAAAAGCTAAGCTGTTGTGTTTGCTGCACAACAGATCAGTGTTTAGACTAACCAATATAAGCCAAATATAGAGAAACTGCTGTATCACCTGGTTTTCTGAGAAACGTGTTTCTATATTTATTCATTGTGTTTTTGGAATCCCACTGACCTCAAAGGAGACTTGGTGCTGTGTTGGACATATGATTACGAGTCACCTCTGCTAAATAAGACCTTTGGGAAAGACAGAGGTAGTGAAGATGTGGGGTTCATGTGCTTCCTTGAGTCTTCCTTTGTTTTATCACTAATAATTTTATGCCCAAGTACTTGTTCTTGACAGTCCTGACTATTAGGACTTAAGAACCAATCTCTTTGTCAAATAATGTTGCGACACAGAATACATATGCAAGTATACTGCTGTTGCTCTCTCCTAATCTTTTGTCTTGCTAAAAATACACTGGCTTTTTTTTTTCCTACCACATTAAATTTATTAGACACTAATTTCTTCAGAAGAGTGTACTAGATGAATGGAGATCAGGAAACAAGATATGAAAATAGTGAATAGACTGAATTTAATGTTGTGGCTTTATTCTTTTTTAAATTTATTACTTCCGAGACATTAATTGCTGGTGCTCTTGTAACAGCTAAAATAAACAGGTTTTCCAAGCAAAATCTAGGCAAGGTTATCAGTTTGACAAAGGTGTTTGGTTTTCAGTAAAGGTCCTCAGTGTTTGGCATGGACTTGTTACCAAGGCTTTCATTGACCTACTGCTGACAGAGAAGAGGATCTGAAGCATACAACTGCTGTTTGTAAGCTTTCTCTGAGAAAACTGAGTTTTAGGCACTGTCCTAAAAGTTTAGCAATCTCTATTCTGGGAATTTTATTAGAAGAAAATGCATATAGCATTACATTGGAATCAGCTAAGCTGTTTAATATGTTTAAAAGAGGATTTTCTGGGTCTCTGCAATAACAAGACAGTAGCAAAAAGCTGCTAGTTCTAGTAGCACCTGTGACTGCAGTCATAGACATTCTATGACTGAGAATGTTGATTCCTTTTCTTCTCCTTACATACTGGTGGAAGGCTTGAACCACTCACTGTTGAACCCTTTTCTATGGATGTTGAAGAGTTTCTCCCTGCCTCAAATTGAACTTAAGAAAAGGTTGATTTATGGATTTGTTCTGATCTCAGGAATGTCCTCTTTGAGCTGGACCATTGCCATTCATTCTAAAAAGGCCACAGTCAGCTGCCACACATCCTCTGCTCCTCTGCAGAGCACCCTGAGAGTATGTGCATGGTAGCAGGGCTGACTACCCTGGTGCTGAGTGCTTTCAAGCTCCGGTACTCACTTAGAACCTATCCCTCTGAGAATTTTCTGTTTTTCTTTTTATTGCAGATGTCTTTAAGGAACGGAATATTCTCCGGGTGTCCTTTAGAGGCTGTGGCTGTAAAGGGAGTTTAAGCATTTAGCAATAGGAATAGCCTGCCTGAGTCTAAAATCTTAAAAACACATGTGTGCTTACTTGGTGTCCTGGTGTTCACTCCCAAGTGGCTTCTGTTAAGCTTTGGTAGATTTTGTTGTCTTTGGTCAATTTATTTGAAGGCTGGTGGCAGAATCAAGTTAGTTTAGAAGTAGAGCATAGATTTTGCTTTTGCTTCATTGTTGCCAGACTTATCCTTACAGATCACAGATTCCTTAGGTAAGTTGCAGACGTGGAGTCCAAAGCCTTTGTATATGCAGTGCTAGAGATATGGAGCTTGGGGGTTAAAACATTGGTTGGCTTGGGACACAAAAATTGCAGTTATTGCATGGATTTATTTGTTAATAGAGAAACTTTTCATTAAGTTATAGATAGAAGGGATAGATGGGATGAGGATGAGGACTAATTAAGACTAAAATTGTTAACTCGTTCTTTGTTGAGTCTCAAAAAATTTCATGAAGTGTTGGCTGGAGAATGTTGTTTTCTTCAGGAAAACACTTCTAGCAAAACTAAGGCTGTATCTTTCCTCCAGAGAATTATAGAATCTTTCAGGTTGGAAGACACCTTTGGAGATCATCTAGTCCAACCCCCCTGCACACGCAGGGTCACCTACAGCA
>VZSV01000022.1:5526287-5540147 GCA_013398735.1 Nothocercus julius | reverse complement strand
GCCCAGGTCCCTCTCTGCAGAGCTGCTCTCCAGCAGGTCGGTCCCCAGCCTGTACTGGTGATTGGGGTTATTCCTCCCCAAGTGCAGGACCTTGCACTTGTCTTTGTTGAATTTCATAAGATTTCTTTTTGCCCAGTTGTTCAGTCTGTCCAGGTCCCTTTGGATGGCAGCACAGGCCTCTAGAGTATCAGCTGCTCCTCCCAGCTTGGTATCATCAGCAAACTTGCTGAGGGAGCACTCTGTGCCTTCATCCCGGTCATTGATGAATAAATTGAACAGGACTCCAATACCAAATCACTCTGAGCGTAGCTGAGAAAACTGATTTGATGATATTACATTTCATGAGTCAATAAATGTAGAGGTTAATTCATCTGCACACTCTTCCGCAGTTGGCTGAACTAGTGGGAACTGTTGAATGTGGTAGGTCTCATAATATTTCAACATCTGCTCTACAGTGTAATTATGGATGATTCTGTAGGTTTTTTGTTTGTTTGTTTGTTTTCAGGAAAGGAGTCCATACACTTACAGCGCTGGATACGCATTAAATTCTTTGCCAATTAGCTGTAGCAATATTGTTGCTTGCTGTAATAGCCTACTGACCTGATGTTTTCAAGAAAATACACTTAGGCTAAATTTATAAAATTGAAGCGGAAATATGACGCAAAGTTAGCAGAACAGTTAGTTCTGTCTTTCGGAAGAATTGTATAACACCAGTTGCAAGTTGAAGTCGAGTGCTTTTCCTTTGTAGTTCAAAAATATTTTAGTAGAACTTTTTTGGGAGCAAAAAAATGGATGGCAGTAAAATTCAGAGCTCTGTAATTAACTGACATGATTATTTAAAGGATGACTTTGGGAATACTGTAATTTGAAATATTTAAATTGTCCATCACTTTCTATATATTTTTGTGGGAATGGTTTCATGATGCAGAAAATAAAAAGTTCAGGTAACAGACAACTTGTCTGTCATATAAAAAGTCTTCGGAGCCTAGGTGTATCTTCTGTGCTAACCTTTAAAATGTATACTACTGTAAAACATACTTCAAGAGTGTACTCAAATTTAATAATTTTCTAAGCAGAAACTTGAGTACTTGTATAGAAATGATTTAAATAAATGGTGAATAGCCCCTAAAATATGCAGGAAACTCAAACAGTAAATGTGTTGTGCTATTCAATTTGTTTATCCCAGGCCGACTAAGCAATACATTCTTTTTTCTTTCCCTCCCTTGCAGCCTGTGCGTTCCGTTACAATGGGCTCTCCTTTGTCTACCTCATCTACCTCCTGCTCATTCCTCTCTTCTCAGAACCGACAAAAGCAACAATGCAAGGTAAGAGGTGCCTTCGTTCATCCAGGGGGTGTAGAGGGAACCTGCGAAAGCCTCCCTGGCAGAACAAGGTGACACGAGGGTGGGTGCATTGCTCTGTAATACATACTCTTACCCTACTGACCCTGTAGTTTATGCTGACTTTGGCGCGGAAGGGTTTTCAACGCCAGCTGCTATTCCTGCCCCAAGGTGCAACTGGGCAGCCTGGTGGTGGTACTGGTAGTGCTTTTTATGGAATTATTTGTCTTGAAATCCTGAAGGTTGAAACACACTCGGTGAAAAATGACCTTTCCAAAAGCCCCCCAAGGCAGCCTATCATAAACTGTGCCCTTGTGGGCACAGTGGGCTTGTATTTGGGGAATTAAATTTGGTCTTAGACTTTTCATTGCTCTGTATTTTAGACACTTCAGTAAACATCATTGTCTTCCTGATTTACTTTATACAGCTCTCAGTAATAAAAAGGTCTTGCTGACAAATAACTATAGCAAATGACAAATAACTTCAGATGACAAATATCTATATGCATTAGGCATTCAAGCATCAATTTATCACATACCAATCAAACTTTTACTGTCTAAAATGTGACAAGAGCTATAAAGCTGTAAAGACAGGAGAACTATTAGATTCCTCTTGTATGTAAGGGGCCATATATACGTTATACATTTAAGGGACTGACTTCTTGAAAATCAACAGAAATGGCCATATAATAGTATCAAAATTTCAGGATTTGTGATCTGTTAGTGGAATCTGCAGTGAGGATATGATCATAGTTTAATATTTAGTGGTGGTCTTTCTCGCATAGCAGCCTGTTGAGTGGGATCTTATGTATTTGCCAATCTGGTTTGCTCAGATAACTGCAGTTATAAAATAGTTCCTGTTTCCCTGTTCTCCTTCAGACCAGTGTGAACAATAATATCACACAGTGCTAAAGTCAAATGGACTTATCTCTTGTCCTTTTTGATAGAAACAATGTAAAGAGTCTCCTTTAGAAAGTAAAATTCTTCCATGACACCAAAAACAAAAAGGAGACTTTTAAAATAGGTATGAAATTATGTCACCATATCTGATACCTCATTGGTAGAACCACCCTACTTACAAATCTACCAATGTGGCTGATGGATATTCAGACTTTAATCAACATAGTTCTTTCCAGAATTGCTTTGGAAAAGCTAGACCCTAAATATAATAACTTCTGAGTTTACAGGGCCTCTTTGAGATTTACTCAAATTGTTAATGGGTAGGGTAAGAGGGTCCTTAAATCTGGAGTTGCAGTTGGCATACCAGAAGGCTCCACCAGACCTTTATGGAGCTAATTTTCCTGAGTTTACCTGGAAATCAGTCCTCCATTTTGGTTTGGCTTCTTTACTCCTGGCAAATTCCATTTGGCACATTTTGTGCTTTCTTGGGCAACATTACCCTGGGCTTACTTCTGCCAGGGCAGTTCCTTAGCATTTTGGATCTACTTCTCAATTCAAATATGTTTGTGTTTCCTGAGAAGATCTTATAAATATGCTGACTGATTCTTCTTCATTTGTATGTCTTTTATCAAAATACCAGACCAGAGAATTTGATGCTTTTTCTTATCTAAAGAGATGAGTGTGATTTGACCCAGCAACAGGTTCATACCAAACAGGCAACTTTCAGCATGTTCAGTGATGAATAAATTTTTTTTTTCAGGTATTTTTTGAATTGTTCTCCTTCTAAACATCATGTAAGCATCTTGCTTACAAACATGGCCATTTGTCCATTTCTTCTGAAGAAAGAAATGTGTCAAGCTTTCTTTGAATTATCTGAGAAAAATTCTTGGGATGTCTCAAGTTTTGTGTTAGGATGATTCCACAGGCCATCCTTCTTTTTCTTCTCTTTAATGGAGAAGATGAAGAGAGAAAGCAAAAGTTTCAAGAGTATACGAAGAACTATTTGTTAATGTATGGCACACAGTGACAATGCTGATCTTTATTTTTACATGTAGAATTTCAACTTTTGTTTTAGCTGTTCTACCTAATGTTTCTCACTAAATGTTGGCTTGAAGAGGAAGGAAAGAAAACTAAAGAAAAGCCTTGTATTTCATTTATTGGTGCATGCGGCTCCAGTGGGTGCAGTTTCTCACCCACTCGGTGCATAGGGAATACCATGTAAGGAAGGGAGCTTTCCTTTAAGGTTGGAGCAGGGGAGAGGCACGTTGGAGTTAGATTTGTGTTCTGGAAATTATATCCTAAATTATTCTCATTATAAAGCCTCACTCATTTTTGTTTTAGCTACCATAGATGCTGACCCTTTTGAAAATCCTTGAAGAGACTTAGCAAAATGATTTCCTGCCACAGTACAACCCTCAGGTTAGGTCCTTTTAGAAGAGAGAGTGCATCAAATGAATCCATTTTGCATTCCTATTTTGGTTTCACTTTATAATTATTTATTGTAATTGTGTTAGTAGTATCAACTGACAAAGACACCTGTTACGTTGTGTGGTGTATATGTATAGTGTCTACACCTGGGCTAAAGACAAAGCAGTGTAAAGAATTGCACAAGGATGGTGTTGTTACAAAATATGACTCATAAACAGGTACGAGTAATAAATAGGTAAAAGTCAGATATCCAAAAATTTTTTAGAGTGGACCTGAGCTAGGCCAAGTTTGGGGCCTTGAAGAATTGCATTTGAAATGTCCTGGCAGAGTTGCGGAACAAGGACAGGTATCAGATTAAAATTGGGATTATTTTGAAATCTGGCCTATTAAGTAGGGTTCAAATTTGTCACCTCTTTAATAGAGGCAGGAGTCATCTTCATGGTACAGAACTGGGAGAGATCTGCCTAACATCTGTATTACATTCCTTTAATTGTGTATTTTCTATCATGTCCCTCCATGCTCTTCTAATTTCCCACACCCTTTGTCACCTGGTTTCTACCAGTCAAAGAAACATGTTGTCTCTTGGCAGGGCCTCACAGCAGGGCGGGCTTCGTTTGTGTTGATGCGTAAGTACCCAGCAAAGCCAGCAAAAACAGAGCTAAAAAGTAAATAAAATAAGCATAAAAGGTTGGAAATCCCACTCTGGGTAAGATTGTCAGTCATCTAATTACAGGGACAGTGCAAGAATGAAATATAAATAAATGCTCTGCTGGAAGCTAGGTTCTCCTGGAAGTGTTGAAGGTGACAGATGAGAGGGAAGCACTGAGCCTCAAACAGGAACTCGGGAGCAGCTTCCCAGCTAATATTCTGTTACTCTGTTCATCTTGTGTGTTTTACGTTTGCTGCTCGTTCTGTGCCAGGAAGAATGACTGACAGCATAAACAGAGCCATTTTCTAGATGCCAAGAGTGACTGTGGAGAGACACCCTAATCCTCTCCTTCCAAAGACTAAGAAAAAAAAATAAATGTATTTGATTAAAACTAATTCCTGTGTGATTTGATAGACATCCAAAAGCCTGGTTTGTAGCACTGATGGCAGATATCTTTCTTCAGAGGAGAAACCTTTTTGGGGATTTTTTTTTAGTTTCAACGTATTTTTTCATATTGTACATTATGATGTGTTCACGAAAATAACTTTCATATATAGTTTCCGTATGCCTGCGTAGAAAAATTTTGGCCCCCCATTTCTGTCACCTTTTAAACTATGTGTCTGTACATGAAAGTATCTCTTTCTATAAAGTGTTAAGAGATTTTTCGTGTCCAGAGAATGGGAGAGAAAAGGGAAATCTATAACTATTTTAACTAAAAACAGCCAAACCACCATTAAATCAAAGAGTCAAAAGTTAAATAAGACAAACTTTATTCAAAATAGAAAAAATAAACACTGCTATGGCTGTATATTTTACTTTTCTTTTTTTTCCCTCTACTTCAATTCTTTTACTTAAATAAAGTTTTTGAGTCTTCTCTTTGAGTTCTGTTTTGTTCCAGTCATAATTTTTCATAAAATCTTTGCTTTATTTTACTAAGTCATTTTAGTCTTTTGAACTTGTTGGTCTAAGTTCACAAAACTTTTCTTTCCTTGTCTTCTCATGATGAACTCAGCTCACCAGTTACCAAATCTCTGACCAGCATCCTTACCTCTTGCACTTCCCATCTGTTTTTGCATTTCATCACCTTACAGTTACTCAGTTTATACTAACTCTCGCTGCCAAACTTTGGCTTTCTTAGCTATGGTGTTGCACATCCCCATTGTCTGTCATGGACAGAGTCAGCATAGATTAAGTTTTTTTTTTTGACAATACCCTGAAATGTTAGAAACACTAGGCTGGGGAGGAACCCAGCCTCTCTGAAATAGTCTGAATGGCATTCAAAGTTTAATAGTTAAAGTTCTTTCCTTTTTTTTTTTTTTTTATAATTTAGTTTTCCTTAAAACATAACTACTAAAATAAATAATAATGTTAATTCTTAGCCTCAGAGATAAGGCATAGTCCCTTTTCACTGTATATGCTCAGTAGAGTTATTTTAAGGTATCACCTGCCAGGGGAAAATACCAACCACTTCTAAAGTAAATGAAACCTCATCTCCTTCCCTGAGATATAGCTGAGACGTAGTTATTCAAGTGATTGAAAAGATTTAGCTGAGTGCTTAAGTGGCTGTGAACCTGCACGAAAAAGGGAAAAAAATATACATCTATGTGCAGCTGAAAATGTATTGGATTAACAGTGTTTTTCAGTTCTATTATTTCTAATCCTTGAAATTGCTGATTACAAAGTTGATTAAAAAGCAAAATATATCAGTCTACGTGTAATAACTATAAAAAAGACATTTCTTTACAGATAACATCTTTTGTCTACTGAAATATTTTAAAACTTGACATCTTGAGATGACAGATAGGCAGTAAACAATGTAACTTTTTGTACAGTTGTTGCCTAAAATCGTATGACTTTGTGAGTTTGTTCCTTTAGGAATTTTTTTTCCTTGTTTCAAGTATCTTCTACAGTGAAATCATTGTCCATAGCAAGGGCTTGGTAATAGAAAAGCTGTTATGTGCCTACTTGTATTGTCTTCTCTGGGACCAATAGCTTTTTTTAATAGTTGTTTAAATAGTTATTTTGAGTGACTTTTTTATTTTTTTCTGTAACAGAGGTAAATTTGCATTTAGTTAGTTTTGTTAACTTTCCTTTATTTCTGTTGATAATTGATATTGTCTTAGATATAAATAATAGGACTCTGTAGCCAGTCAACATGTAAAGCAAAAATAAAGAAAGGACCTTCCCAAAACAACAACAATAACAAAAAAACCACCACCACCAAAAAAAAAAAAAACAAAAAACAAACAAAAAAAAACCTGTTAATTTTGGCTAAGGACTTGGAAGGGCTTGTGATTTAGAATAATTTGCACAGAATTGCAAGATGCAAGGTTGCAGGGGCAAATCTGGGTCACCAAATATAGCACAAGAGCTTTTGAGTGGGTATTGATTATTTTTTTCTACATTTTTTTCCCCCTCTATGTGAACACATTTTTCGATGCTGCCATGTGCATTTCCAATAGGGTACCTGCTGTATTAGCAGCCTTTTAACTCGCGCCTACAGTAACTTGGGGGAATTTTCACAGTTTTCTTTTTGCAAAGATTTATTACTTGTTGTCCTTAAGTTCACATATAGTTCTCTGAGAAATAATAGAGATGCTGACTAAAGAGGAGTAGGGAATTATTTAAGTTGTCCTCAAAGTACTGAATGCCTTTGTACAAGCCTGAAGCATTGGTATGAAGGCGTATTTATGACTCAGAAAATGCTCTTGAGCAATTAAAAATGCAATTTCTACTGGATAGTGCATGTGTTTTATAATGGAGGCATGCCAGCCTGCTACATAAACATCTTTTGGCTCAAAATGCTGTGTCTCAGCTAGGTTTGTCCACTTTCAACATTATAAGTATTCTCATGGGAATGAACAGTGGAGTGTGTTATTTCTAATCAGTGGGCCAAATCCTGGAGTACTTAGTCATGGAAATTTTAGCAACGGATGAGTAAAAAATGAAGCAACACTTTTAAATTAACCAGTCTCAGAAATCCTCTTTCACTTTACATGCCAGAGAACTTTTCTTTTAATGAATGATGCTGTGTGCTTTCTCATTATTTATCATCAAAACATGACAGTTTTGATAATCAAGAATAGTTCCTGTGTTATTTCACTTTCTGGCCTCCACTAAATAAATTGTAAACAGTGACTCCCATTAAGTGCTTGATTGGATGATGTGTCACCTGTTTCCATTTTCACTGTTATTTTATGTGTCAGCAATGTTTTTGAAGCTGTGTCTGAAACCTTGCAACGAGGCAAAGAGTGGATGTAGTGAATATAGAAACAAGGAGAATTAAAGAGCTAGAAATCTATTTTAATTTCTAATTAAATAATTGAAATAGGCTTATTTCTGTGTGGTTGTCAGGGAGGACAGGTCTTTGGAAGAGATTCAATGAAAAGAGGGATAATGCTTTTGCTACAGTGGACGTTGAAACAAAGTTCTTGCAATTAGATCCGGGTGACTTTTGAGGAGACAGACATGCTAAATTAAATGGAAAAGACCTTTTGTTTTAGAAAATTAAAATCAGTTTAGTAAAAAAAAAATGAAATATGTTGTGTTAAGTGAGTGTTTTTTTAATATTTCAGGTTGGTCACAGGTCTACTTCCCTTGTGCTACTCAGCTTCAAACTGAATGTCTCATTATTTAATTGACATTAAATAAAGACATAAAGGGGAAATAAAGTTCCCTTTTCACCTCAAGATATGGCTAAACATTTGAGCCATATAAAATAAACAAGTTTATTTTAAAGAGAATTAATTCAGATAAGCAGAGAAGATCTCTCAGAAATTTTTGGTTTTGGCAGTAACACTTTTTTTTTTTTTTATGGACTACATGTACACATAATCATATCAATCTCAATTTGTTTTACCTTATGCAGCTTATAAAATATACTTTTCTAGGCTTTCCTTTTGTGTTTTACTTCATGCAAATTTTAAAATCGTTAAAAATTAGTTCATTCTTTTCCTTTCTAGGAAGTATAGGCAAAATAAATCTTTTATTATTTCATATATTTGGAAGTTAGTAGTGAAATATAATTGGAAACTATTCCAAAAAGAATGTGCTAAATTAAGAGATTGTCCTAAACTAGCAGTCCTCTCAACTAGCTCCACTAAAGCCTAAGGGGAAATTTCTGTCCCGAGTTTGAGGGAGACAAGGATAAGAATAGTACTTCAGGCTCAGCTCCTGAAGCCTAGGACTTGACAAGAGTGCTCTGCAACATATGAACACTTTCAGAAATTTGGGCTCTAAAGTAGGTTTACTGTGGATGTGAAAGGACTTTAAACTCGGAATGACCTTGTGGCATGTTTTTAAATTGAATTTAATAATGAAATTATGAAAATGAATTTTACAAAATCACATAAAAATAACAGCATCTTAGAGTGTAGGATATGGCTGAGTATGGATCATGTAATACAGATGAATTCTGATTAAGTTAGTGTACAGATTTTGATGGAAAAGTGGCGCTGAATATGTCAGAGAAGTAAAACTTACAGAATTGCTTCTCTTTCTGAGTTCTGAAGGAGAGCTAATATTTCTCACACTTAACCTGCATGCACTTTCTTAGTTTGTGACACGCACAAATAATTGAAAAGTCTCACAATTCCTTTCTATGATTGATTCTGAGCAGCAATATATAGGCAGTATATTAAAAGTGAGCCTAGCTTTTGGCTTTGCCTTGTGGACCCTTTTGCTGCCTGCCAAAGGTGTGTGACAGATTTGGAGAGCTGAGCCATCTGTTCCGCAGTGATTTAGCTTTTTAGCTCTGCAAACCAGTGAATGCACTGAAGAGGAATCATAAGGTGTCCGGATCCAGCGCTGGGAGAGGTTTCAATACAATCCCAAGAGTGAGATTAAGACACAAATGGGGTCAAATGCTGTACAACCTTGTAAGCTTTATTCTCTTAAGCATGATAGGGCAGAGAGAAGAAGAAGGGAAAAAAAGAAAGAAAAGCAAGCAAGCAGGAGAGATGCAGCAAGATTATAGTTATCACCACCACCAGTGCGGCTAAGTGTTGTTGGCCCCGCTTCGGTGCAGGTGTCTCGGTGCAGGGGATGTTCAGGGAAAGAAGCCGTGTGCTCCGGAAGAAGCCGCACACCGCTGGGGGAATACGCAGTTCCTTTATGTCCCCGTTCTTGAAGAGTCCGTCCCCTTCCTGTGTGCTCTGATGCTCCCCTTCATCCAGCTCGAGTGCAAGCGCCGCTCCGTAGGCACTGCCGAGCATTGTTTTGGTCTTGCGCTGAGCTCACAATCTTCCCAGAGACAGGATGCCAAGGCCAAGAAGTAGATAAAACATCTCGAGCTGATATCTCAGCCTTCCCAGAGGCGGGATGCCAAGACCAGGAAGTTGTTAATTGTATGTAGATAAAACACCTGGAGCTGATATCACAGTCTTCCCAGAGCCAAGGCCAAGAAGTCATAAATGGTACGGCAACAGTGTCGAGACAAACACATTCCACAACAGTCTCTTACATAAGGATGCTCTGGATATAATAAAATCATTTTGAATTCAAATTTATCTTGCAGGACACAGGTAAAATTTTGGCAGGTTTCTGGTTGTTTTGGGGCAATACTCAAGGATAAAATCAACATGGAATTGTTATAGGATATTATGAATTGGGAGATGAATGATCCTAATAAATACGGCCAAAATTTACCTAGTGCAAACAATTTCTTAAACAATTATAGACTTGAGAAGAAGCAACGTTATTTTAAAATTGATTTTGGAAACACTGAGGACGTCAGAGAGAGTTGGTCATCACTATTTTACTTGCTATCCAAAGTTAACAAAAAATCGTCTTTAAGGTTTTCTTAACCTTACATACAAAATAAAGTTAGGGAAATTAGATAGTGACTGAAAAGTCCAAGCATTTGAATGTGGTGGCATTCTGTAGTTAAAAATGCAATAACCTTTCTTGAACTTCTGTCTTAAGCAATGGTGCCTTTTAGGAGTGAACTCCAGACCTAACTTCTAACCAGCCACCCCCACAAAGAACACTGAGAATAAACAGAGCATTTGCAAGGAATGAGTAAAGGAGGAATAATCTCTAAAGAACCATCTTAGAAGTCAGGAAGTGTCAGGATGAAGTGAAAATTTATAAAAATCAAGCTATTTTAGTCTCTGCAAAGGAAGTGAAAACAAAGAATAAAAAAGTCTTTAACCACATGAATACTCCATAATTAAAAAGTGTTAGTTGCTAATACAATGGGGTTGGAGTAGGAATTAAAAGTAATCAAGCTATGGTCAAAACTAAAAAAAAATCTAGTTTTGAATAAGGACAATGCTGTTAATCATGGACAAAGACAAAAGTGTCTACTAGGAAGGAGGCTGAAAAAATGAAAATCAGTTTGTGAGGGAAAAGTAAAATCCGAGGAGTTTAAATGACGAAGTTTTGAAGGATGAATAATCTCCTTCCTGAAACTGAATATGATACTCTAGACCAAAGAATAAAAATATTAACTCATGCATTTAAAAAAGAGGAGGGAAGTGATCTTGCGCATTAAATACAATGAACTCATACTTTTCACACTTTAGAATACATTTAGAAGAAAAGAGTATATAGATACCTTGAGGCAACTGAAAAGAAAAGAGATGAAATGAAAATAGTTTTTCTAAAACCATCTCGTGCCAAACACGTGGATAATGTTTTGATGAGAGAATGCTGAGATGGGTAGCAGGGAGAATCGAGGGAACAAAGATGCTAATGTATACGAGTGAGAGAAAAATTATCATATCTCGTATCTTAAAGTCTTTTTCAGTCTGCAAGGGTGAGTCTGTAGGACTTGGATGGGAGTACCAGGAAGAAAGAATAGCAGAGAGGCGGAAAGGCTTTTTGAGTTAAAGGGGAATGCTAGCATAGCATCCAGACTTTATGCAGACATAGTAATCTACAGAGTAGTAATTTTCTACATCTCACCTTCTAATAGTGAGGATAAGGACTTCTCTCCTGTTCAAAAAGAAAATGATGCATTTATGAACCAGAATATATCATGTGGTCACCTGTGATAAGAGATAGTAAAATTTGATGACCCGACTGAAGCATACAAATCCATGAGACCCAAATCAGACGCTTAATATCTCCAGCAAACCTAGGTAAACGTTAACATTCAGGTGGTTTGCTGGCCCTCCTAAAAATTATGTTCAGTGTGACTTGAGACTTTAACCATTGAGACATAAGACAACAGGATTTTTTTCATGGAGGGCTTCAGCGTGGACCGCAGCAGGATATATGGTGCTCTCTCCTGCTGTAGCATCAGGCAATTGGCCTAATTGTTGGGGTCCTTCAGATGTGGTTAAAATCACTTATAGACCAATGCTGCTTTAATTTGCCTTGTGGCATAGGAATAGTTTAACAGTCCCTGGGGAGAGGGTTGCCACCCGCATGTTGTGTGGTTTGGGCCGAGTTGGTGTGTTATGCAATTACGTTAGACCCAATCAGCTGTTGCAGGCTTGAAACTTTCCAGTGGCTTGGATGAGGCCATGGACAGTGTTGGAAAATTTGGGGGCATCATCAGTACTGCGTTCAAGAATCAGAAGAACTACACCTTCATTTGTACTAGAAGAGGGGTTATCTTACAGGAATATGCTTAGGTTTTCAAAATAAAATAGTAGGCAGAATATAAAGCTCCTTGCATCTGATTTTTATTTGAAAAACTTTCTAATCCTCTTATTCCCATTTCTAACTACCATATTTTATTGTGGTCCCATAAAGGCAGAGGGGGAAAAAGCCAACAACCTATTAGGTATGTGTTTTTATTATTATGATTGACCTGTAGGTGATAGGAATTCCAATAAATACACTGTGTGACTTTTTAAGGGAAGTGCAGGTGTTCCCATTTCCTGTGCTCTTGATACTACCCTGTTTGAATTCATATAGTCACCTGATAGTAAAGCATGTCCTGGAATCTACCATGCAGTACTTCAGTGAACGAGATATCTGAAGAAGCATTAAGAATTGAGCCCAGGGCTGTCTTAGCCAGAAAGGTGGGTGATGGTGTCAGCATCACTTCTTGTTGCAGTGCCTTGGCACCAGCTTTTTGCTATGAATTACTGCCTGGTAATACCAGAAATTAGTCCACTGAGGGAAACAATTTCTTTTAAGATCATACATAATTTATATTTCTTCCAGAATTTCCCTTCTCATCCTATCTCATTTTATTTTAAACGGGTTCTGAGCAGCCAGAGAAGGACCTGATGTGTTCCTCAAATTGAATGCTGAGTGTAAATTTTAGTTTTATTTTGTATTTTCTCTCTCTTCAGTCCAAAGATGTCATGTGTATTATGTTGGAAAACAGTAGCATAATAAGTGGTTGATATGTGGACCTCTTTGATTGAAATACAGAGTTAACTTGTTGACTTGTTATGGTTGATCCTGTATCTGTGACGGATGTGAAGCCAGCATCTGAATCCTCAGGAATTTGCAGAGCCTTAGGTAGAGATCGAGTTAGGTTTTACTTCTCTGTAGGTCAACACAATATTACCATGTCATAGTGGCAGTCTCTTCTGTGCTTGGGTACTCATCTTTTCCTTTAAGCGGTCTGCCTTCCCTTATTAGTTGTGTGAATTTAGGTGTTTAGGGGTCTGGGTGCTGTTTCTTCATCACATGGTGTAGTGATTTGTGCTCCTACTGCTTGAGGAATTGATTGTTTCTCTATTCCTTTCATGAGTGCAGAATTAGTGGTGCTCTGGGGCATTATCCTTGAATTATCCCCTGGAGGAATGAGAAGCCAGAAAGGGCATAGTGCCATAGTTCCTATTTATGAACTGCTTGCATATAAGTGATGCTGAAGCATCTGAGAGTAAAAGAAGAATGAGCTAGCAAATTCTTGAATGTTTAACGCTTTTGCTCCTAATTGCTCTGAGAAACCATTTCAGTATTGCAGTTTGAGGAGGAACTCTATATCTGGCTGGCGATGCAGACCCTGGCATCTTGAAATGTGTCTGCTGAGAGGGGTAGATATGTACAGTGCATATCTGGCACTTGGTGAACCTTTAGGACCTGTCTGGCTTTGGTGGGGAAAGGAGGAGCTCATGCCTGGAAGCAGGAATATGGATTATGGCAGGGCTCAGAGGGTGGTGATCAGCGGCGCGGAGTCGAGTTGGAGGCCTGTGGGTAGCGGTGTCCCCCAGGGGTCAGTCCTCAGTCCAGTCCTGTTGGATTTATTCATCAATGACCGGGATGAAGGCACAGAGCGCTCCCTCAGCAAGTTTGCTGATGGTACCAAACTGGGAGGAGCAGCTGACAGCCCAGAGGGCTGCGCTGCCATCCAGAGGGACCTGGACAAACTGGACAAGTGGGCAGTGAGAAACCCCATGAAGTTCAACAAGGGCAAATGCGAGGTCCTGCACCTGGGGAGGAATAACCCCAATCACCAGTACAGGCTGGGGACCGACCTTCTGGAGAGCAGCTCTGCAGAGAGGGACCTGGGCGTCCTGGTGGACGACAAGTTGCCCATGAGGCAGCAGTGCCCTCGTGGCCAAGAAGGCCAAGGGGATCCTGGGCTGCATTAGGAGGAGCGTCTGCAGCAGGTCGAGGGAGGGGATCCTGCCCCTCT
>VZSV01000022.1:5506440-5518341 GCA_013398735.1 Nothocercus julius | reverse complement strand
TTTTTTTTTTTTTTTTTTTTTAGAAACAATTTGCGTCTGTTTGCAAGGTAAAAAGGTAAAGTTGAAGAAAGTGCTGCATAAAACAACAAATTTCCTCAGAGGCTCTTTGGCAGCAAAGTTCATTAAAAAAGGCGTTTCTTGTAAAGGGAGTCAGGCAAGTAAATTATAGTGTAGTTAATATAGCATGTATTTTCTAGAGCGCTGTTGTCCAGCAAGAGCCCTGCTTTTCAGCATGAAGGAACAGGCAACAGCAGCTGCTTTCTGGTCCTGAAGCGCTGTATGTGTTTTGACATGATTTCAGCCTGGGAAGGGCAAAGCCTATAGGGCTGCTCTGGAGAAAGGCTACCAGTGTGGTAAGAAAATGCCCTTGGGACACCTTGAACTCCCATATGGCTCCCTGCTGAAAGCCACTTTCCTTCATGTGGCATGGGCACAGCTCCTGCTATTTTGCCAAAGCCTTTGATGCTTCTGGTACTGCAGTATTTATCACAGCAGTAATAATCACCAAATTATTTAATGGTAATTGGTCTCACCCAGCTCCATGACCACGGGGTGCATGACCAGGTTACAGAAACCTTTCACCACACATTGTGTCCTGGGGCCAAGGGCAGTGGGGTCATAGAGCTTTCTGCCCTTGGCATTCACTGATCATGGCAAGCCAAATACTGATGAAGGTAGCTCCTTGTGGGTATTCGATGTCTGGGTGTATAATTTGGGACAGAGTCTGGTTTTAGTAAATAATACTTATTTTGACATTTGAGTTGATACAAATAAAGAAATATAAACACTGAAGTTGGCCACTGTGAGTCAGATATTTGTTGTGGACTGCTCCTGATATGCAAGGGCATCCATGCTGTCAAAAACTGTAGCATAAAAACGGATTGTCTGATGGATAAACATAGTTAAATACCTGCTAGCAGTCACTAACGTAAACACTGGCTTGGGAGCTTCCTGCAAACTGTTATATTTGTAGGTAATTCAACAGAAAGCCTCAGAAATTTTCTGATTTATGATCTTTACTGAATGCCTGCTGATGGAGATCCTATAAATAGCTTTCCCAACCATATTTTTGATCTTATCCATAGCTTCATCTTTCATGATAGGTTGTAACATGATGGGGATGAAAGTTAACTGGTTTGATGTAACCTTGAATTTAATTAGTCTCACGAACCTAAAGTATGAACATACAAAAAAAGACTGCTTTATAGGATTTATGAGCTAGTTTCCCTAAAAAAAATAGTCTTGAGTTTTTAGAGCTCTCTTCTGGAAGCTCAGCAATTTTTTTTTTTCAAGATCTATAAATCTGTTTTATTAGCGCTTCTTCCTAACCTCAAAGAACAATCAGAAAAGGGTTAAAGCATTCCGCAGAAACTATCAGATGCTCCAGTCCTGTTTTTCAAGTTAAATGAAAGCCCTGCTGTAGCCTTCAGTTAGTACAGAATGAAGCACATGACAAATACTAAGTTGAAACAGAACTGGAAAAAAAACGCACATTACTATAACAAAAAGGGGGAATTTTGGGTGAGGCGTTATGGTCCAAACAGTTTTGCTGATTTATGCCTGTAGAGGATCCATGGCTGTGTCTCACAGAAAGATCTCCAAGGTTCTCGGTTTTGTTTGTTTGTGGAGCGCTTCGATGCTGGTGATACTTCTTTGTCATTTAACTTCACAAGAAATTGTGTGTACTCAGGCTTGGGTCTAGCCCAAGAAAACACAGAGGCTGCTAGAACTTCTTCACAGACTCATAGAAGTGGACAGAAACTTGCAGTTTCCATGGAGAGGAGAAGGCGTAGCCAGTTTGCTGCTGACATTAATGGTGCATTTGTTTTGTCTGTGAGTCAGTAGACGGCGGTGCGGTCAAGGCTTTCTAAAATCAGCAGCAAGGGCCTCAAAGCTGTGATTACTTTCCAACAAAGTCACTACTATCTGCATCTTCTTAAACGACATAGACCCCCATTCAGTGAAGCAGGTGATTTCTACCAACATTTAAGCCTTGGAAATAATAGGATTTTGGTACAAAAGTCAGAGTTTTACGTATTTCTTTAATACTGTAGGATTAGATGTGGTGATTGGAGTTGTTCCATGTGCGCACGTTCATACAGAGTTGTGGGCAGGTTTTTCCTTCCATGTTTTCTCTCTCAGCCTTCATTCTCACCTTGGCTTTGCTCTGTCAGACAATCCTGAGTTTTTCTCTGTGCCTCCTGGAGGATTTCACCTTTGCTTGTGCACTGGAGGGGCTGCTCACAGCAGTGAGAAGGGCAGAGTTACTGCCTTATCCTGGAAGGACCGTTGCAGCAGCGGGCACCTTCTGCAGAGCTTGGTCCTCGCCTCGCTTCTGTTGCATGAAGCACCGCGGTCTCCAGTCAGGATGCTCAAAGCCTGTGTGCCAGAAAACTTTTGCTCAGTGGCTTCCTCACATCCTGATTCAATTTCTTGACTTGAATATTCTAGGCCCTAGTTATTGACATCACTTAACATCACTTAAAAAGAACCCGTAGGGATAGCTTTAAGTATGTCATTAGGAATTTTATAATCAGCAACTTCGAGCTGAGTAGATTTTTATACAAAAAAAAAAAAAAGGAAATGTTTCTTAACCTTAGCTATTAAATTAATTCTTGAGAACAGGAAGGATGCTACACAACTTTTTAGAAGAGGCGACTGGATCCATTCTGTCTTCCTAACTGAGTAATTATGTTTTCAGGCCTTTTGAATTCTACCACTAAATATCTCCTTTTAGTATCCGTTTGCTCTGTGTATTGATCAGCAGTGACTCTCTCTCTTTCTTCCATTACATTGAGATAACTTAGGTTTTAAATGAGCTCTTATTTCACTGCTGACCCAAGTAATATTTTTCTGAAATGATTTCACCGGTGAGCGATTTCTTTTTAGTGAAATCGAATAAAAACATTTGAGCAGGTATTAACACTTCATAATGAAATGTGTAGCATATCTTTTACAGTTGTTTGGCACACCAAATTTATTAATCAAAATGTATTCTGCTGCCCTAAAGAACCTGAAACCATCATCTTTTTATTTCTGTTTTGTTCAAGAGTAAGGAATGAATTTACAGAAGGGGGTTAGATGTTCTCCTCTCTTTTGGCCTTCACAACACTCACAAGAACGGTGTCTATGTTCTCTGTGTATAGCTTCTTCACATGTGAGCTTGCAATCCTTATCTGCTTGATAAATGGTGATAAATGGTATTAGGAATTTTAAATTTGTATACCTCCATATTCACACTTGCTAATTTAGGCACCTAGATTGGGAGACTGCTCTTGCAAAGCTAACCCCTGCCTGGGTTTTATCTGTGGGCGAACGTGGTGCTGATGTCCAAGAGCTGAAGGAAGGAGCTGCAGGAGCAAGTAAAATCAACTGGATGCAGACAGGTGGTCTCGCTATAATTATTTGGTCATTTCCTCTGATTATCCTCAGAAAAATAATATTAAACAATGGGAAACAAAATCAGCTGCCTGGAAAGCTTGTAGATTCTGGCACTAAAGAAAAGTGACTCTTTTTTCATAGGCTGAGGCTCCATATGCCCAAAGTCTTTGGCTGCAACAAAAGATAATTCCTATTTTACAAATCTTGATGTGAAAAAAATGATAACTGTTGTTCTTTATTAAGAGCTGTTAATATGAATCTCTCTTTTATGAGAATAGATTGTTTTTAAATATTGCCTCTGTGGAAAAAAATCTATATCTTTTAAATGAGGTGGTTTGGTGTTCCAATGCTTTATTCCAGTGTATGTTTTTTACCTCAGACGATACGCCAGGTGTTGCAGCTTAGGAAAGTGCTCTGGGATTAGGCTCAATGCAATAAAAATGAGGCCTGCCACTTTTTGCTAGAGAGCTGTGGACTGTCCTCGACAAAATGAATAAAGATTCCAGTTAATTTATTTAACATATTATTAGGCCTGATGTACATCAAATGCTTCTACATCTGCTAAATCTGGAATATAAAGTACCACTCTTAGGAGGGCATTTACATGGTACAGCAAATTTCACTGAGTGGACAGAACCTTGGTTCTGACTAGCTCAGTGACTACTAAATAATTATTTGTGCACAGGCTCCTTTTTTATGGAGTCTGTTGCAGAATGGCTAAAGGAACAGGGACATGGATCATGTGGAGCTTTGAACAACCACGGCCTTGGCTTCTAACTCAGCCAGGCCCCTGGCATAAGTTAGGCCTTAGGTTTGCAATATAGAGGTCTCAGCATGTTTTCGGAGGCACGGTGACCTGGGCAGTCTGCATAAACAACAGTAGCTTTGCAGCTGTCCAGAGTGTGAGAAAGCAGCTAAGTTTCCTTGCTGCTATGTTACTGTCCTAGTGATAAAGGCTCTGTTTAACATCCAAGCACTTATTGCTAAAGGTCTGTTAGTAACCAATGAGCTGGTGACAAGGAGGCTCAACAGTTACCGGATGTTATGTACTCTGTCTGTACCTAACAATAAAGGAAGTTCTGCCTTATCACTCATACTGGGCATACTGCATTTCTTCCCCGCACCTCTCCCAGACATATCGGGTTAATCCTGGAGTTCAAGAAGATATCCACATCTAAAGGAGTCTTTCTAATACTATGCTGCAAAGAATAGTCTTTGTAGAAAACTTTATGTTTTGTCACCAAAAGCGATAAATAGAAACCTTACAAGTTTTCTGTTACCAAAATTTCAAGGTTTTGGCCCAAAAATGAGGACTTTCAATTCAGCATGAAAACGGTGGAATTTAGTCTTTCCTGTGAAAAAAAGTCCTGATGAAAGCAGACACTTTCCATGAAAAGTTTTCATTTCTGTATGAAAGATTTCTTAGTGAACAGGCACAGACAGAAATATTTCAGGCAGCTCTACCGGTCTAGCAGAACCCTGGCTAGATAGATCAATATTAGGCTTATATTATATGTAGACTGTGGTGTATGCTGCTTTTATATATATGTTTAGCTCTTGTGCACGTGCTTGAGGGGAAAAATCTTACTTTGTATCTCTCAGGTGAAGTGAAAGCCGGGGTAATTTATGAGACAGTTGCAGAGAAAAGCACTGAAAGTGAGTGTGCTGGGTGAGGATCGATATCGGGAAGAGCTCAACCCCATCTGTCTTCGGAGTGCGCGGGGTGTGCTTGCGTTGTGGACGGATGGGTTTCTTGATGCCCTCTGGCAGCCTCGTCTCCAGTCATCCAGCCTGCGAAATTTTTGGAGCCCATCATAGATCCTTCCTCCGCTGCCACCCATGTGCATCATGGTTTCCTCCCAAGAAAATCCATGGGGAACATTGTGGAAGGTCCCTGCCTTGCAGCTGAGCTCCCAAGTCTTCACCCATCTTTGTGAAAACATTTACCATGCACAGAATGGCATAAATTGCTAAATAATAGAAGGGACTCAGCTCTTCCCTCTTCCCTCCCCCAGGCCTCCCAGGGATAGAAGGTGAAGTGCCTAATTCAGAAATTGTGTTGAAAACGCCACCCTTGCGTGGCAATGCGTAGACGGCCTCCTGCAGCTGGAAGCTGGTCCCCTGGGCCAGCTGCTGAGTGCCAGGTTAAGGCTGGCCGGAAAGTGCGGCATAACTGTACCTCCAGGGTGCACTCAGGCTGCAGAATGAAATGACCATAATCCAATAATTCCGGTTAATTTACCTTCCATTGTTAAGAGTGTGTGTCTTAGCACTGGAAAGTGCTATTTATAAACCTTAAATTGGGTTGTCTGTATTCTTCTTCTGTATAATTAATCCCAGGAGATTTGTTCAAAGCAAAAAGGTAATACTTAAAATGATTACTGGAACTATGGTGCTCAGGGCTCTTGGTGGGCAGCTCTCAACCCCGTGTACTTGAATCATGTCTGAATCTACTTGGCCATCACTAATGGGCTGGGGATGATGGAGGAGCAAATCCATTTTCTAAACTCTTTTCAATTTTATAATATTTTTCAATTTATTCATCTACTTTGTGTTTTCATTTTTCTCCCTTTGATATTCTGGGGTGATCAACTTTAAGAAATACATTGTCTGACCCTCCTATTTTTTTCAGAATGTGCAAATTGGCAGAAGTAGAAAATAATATTAGTGTTTTTTTTTTTCTGTGAATCAAGTGATTTCATAAAAAACTGCATTGTTTGAGTGTGACTGCATTCATCACTTGTGACCATTGCCATGGAAAGAAAACCCAAAGTAGCAATACATATATATATATATAATATATTTTTTTTTTCTATTGGTACCCTACCCATTTAAACAATGGGGTTGTTATGGTTCTGGTCTATTTTTTTGCAAGAGCCAGTCTGAAAATTCCTATCCTGAAGAGCATAGTGCAACTCAGCATGAGAGGCAGACTGGTCAAATGTGTTTGATTTAACTCTGTGTGCGTGGGGGGAATGGTAAGAATGAGTCCTTGTGTGCATATGTATAAACAGACACAAACCTAGATTGCAATTGTGGGAATGCGCTGTGCACCCTAATGTTACTAGGATAGAAACAGATACAGTAACCACAACAGAAAGGAATCACTTTCTGGCTTAATTTTGGGGAGTTTTCTCCAAGTCTTGACCTGGTGATTTGAACACATGCACTCTGTAAAATCAAGCTGTGTGCAGTACATATTGCTGGCACCTACAGACACTTCGTATGCATGTGGTGCAGTGTTTCAGGTCCTGGCCTATTTTTCAGAGCCAAATTCTATATACTCTGCTGGCAATGAACAAAAAATGTGCTTTGGCTGAATGGATTTTGGCATAGACACCCTGAAGCCCCAGAATTTCAACTCTTGGAGTTGTAACAAAAAATGTTTAATTAAACTGGCAGCTTAGAACAATAAATGTTTAACTTAATTTTAAGAGGAAAAAAGTCCAATTGTGTGTTCATAATTGTCATGGACGAGAGATACAGAGCTCACATGTTTGCTCCTCGCTGCATGAGCCTGGTTGTTTTCATAGGAAAAGCTGTAGAGATCAAAGGGACACAAGTGAGATAGTTTACACCAGCTACTGCGCATCTGACAGTGTTAATGAGAATCATACCTTGAAATATGTTTTGTGTGCATCTCCGTAGCTGGAAATAGAAGAGTGGAGGATAAGATCAAAACCAGTTAATTTTAAAGGCAAAATATGGGTCTATCCATGGTTTCCCTTGATACTAGAATATAGTAGAATGGCAGAATAATGTCCAGATGTCAAGTTTGATAATTGCTTCTAAGATCTTGCAAAGAACTATGAAGAGAAAACCCTTAAGACTCAAGAATAAGATGTTTCAGCTATCTGTTGTAACATTTGTTTTTAAATTCACCCACTGGTAACTTACCCCTTAGTAGAATAGTTACATGTTCTTAAAACTTATTTGCAGACCACTTAATATACTCGTATTTATCCACTTTAAAGTTTCCTCGAAGAGATTCTTTTGATCTGCTCTTCCTTAACTCTGACTCAAACTGCTGTGTGCTGTTGGTTTGATTTGCAGGATGGTTGTCAAATGCCATACTGGTGGCAGCTGCATTTCAGTTAGAGGAAACATAGCTGTACATCAGGGATATTTGTAAGGTAATCATGAAAATTTGCGGTACAAACATTGGGATGGAAAAAAGGATGGAAACCTTTTTCCTTTTTCCTGTTTGTTTTTAATGATATATAGCTTCCTTTATGATATTTAATTCTACAAAAAAAAAAAAAAATTAGAGAAAAGTCCATATTAGAGAAAAGTCCAACTCTCTGCCACTATGAAGCCACTGACTTGAATGCCTAATCCAAACCCCAAGCTATAGCTTGGCTCCAAAGCAGCTCCAAAACTAAAATCTTGTTTTGTAATTTAAATCTGTAAAACCCCATGTGAACAGTCTTATTTCATATTTGAGAGATTTACGCTGGATTCCTCTGAACAGACTGGGAGCTCTCTTCTGTTAAGCTGCAACAAGACGTTTTCTAAATAGTGTAACTGTGTCCATATAGAAGTTTGAACTGCTACCACTCTTTTGATTTGACTTTTTTTTTAGCCTTTCTGGTTTGTTTGAGCTCTGATGAGTATTTGCTAACCACTGAGGAAGAGAATGGTGAGGCAGTTGATGGCACTTGATGAGGCAAGTAAAAAGTAAAATATTCAGGATGTCAGAATATTCATTTGCTATTCAAAGAAGACAGGTATTGAAAATATTCTTAGGATCGGGCTCATGTCAAAAAAGACTTCTTAAACTGTAACAGTATGTAGTTTTGGACAATCTTTAGTCTAACCTATGGTTAAAGGTGAATAAGCAGCAATGAAAGCTTATAATTTTGGAAATTTAAAAAGTTTTCTCAAAAAATATTAGCCAACATGGATAACATTGCATTTTTTTCAGCTGTCCCCATGATACCCCCTGACCCTGCCTATAAAGTAGAAAGAATGTAGTCTTCCAAAACAAAGATTTTGATTTGTCTGTTTTGTCTGAAAAATGTGTAAATCAATTGCTAATTTTGAATGTTAGAGTGACCTGATGATTAGAAGTAATTATGCCAGAAAGTTAAATCAGGGTAAGCCAAATAGAGCTGTTATTACTGGAAGTCCTTTTGGGAAGAGTGTTGCATCAGCAAAGGAACTGTAACCTGATAATGGCAGTCTGTGTTTTAAACCATTAACTGTAGAGCAGTTACAAGGTCAAGGCAAAGGACTGAAATCCATGGTTAAAATCTATTTAATATAATAAAATACTGATTAAGTCGTAAGACAAGCCAAAGACTGACTGATTTATTACTGTCTTTGGCTATTGCATTTTTTCTACTTGCCAGATCCTGACATTAATACAATAATCATCTTCGGAAAGCAAGTGGTGGAAACCTCGTATTAATACAATGAGCCAGAGAGTAAATACCTGGAAGCATCAATGAGACTTTAGAGTAACGGTTTATCATTCCTAAGATTTAATCCCTCTCCCTGACTTTTTGTCAAGTTTTGCTTGGCTGCTGAAACAGACTTTATTTAGGTGGATAGAAAACTTAAAACTAGTGTACAGATGATTCTCATTCCTCTGCAGTAGAGTTGTAAGTTGTGATCCCTTACGACTATCTGCAATACTTGTTTTTTCCAGAAGTGTCTTGCTACCATAGTATCTTGTTGAACATTTTCACCAGTTTCAGACTCCTTTATTTCCTAAGGGTCTCTGCAGTTACATGACATCTGACCCAGGCACAGAGGAAGCAATTTAGGCAGGTCATGGACATGAGGTTGGAGATGGTCTCTCTTCATGCATTTGCACAAAACCTAGGGTTAAGGCTTGTTTCATTTCCTTTTATTGAGGGCATTAAAAGGTCTTAAGCAATATGATCTTTTATTGTTCTGCCTGGAAAATCCTTGGCTTGACTATTCATATGCAAGCTATCACTACACTCGGATATATAATGAAGAATTTAGAAAATGATATATTCCTAAAAGCAAAATCTCCATTTTGCAAGGATGGGAACAGTTTTGGCTAGACATTTTCCTGTAGCAGGTCAGCCAAACTGTAATTGGCCTCCGCTGATACTCGCAAACAGCAACAATCTGAACCCGAAACCAAGTGGCGTGCAACATGATTTGAAATTGTTTGCTTTCTTTGAGGAGCTTTGAAGGCTGCTATTACCATTACTGCGTATGCCACGACATTTTCCTTGCAATTGAATGCCCCTAATGACTAGCCCAGCAGTGAGCCAAATCTATCAGCATCAATGGGCACCAGGGAAGCCACATTTTATTACATACTGCCTTGACTATTGCAGGAAAATAATAATTGGAAAGAACAGTCAAAAACAGTTTCGATTCTCTCACCATCACTGCTACTACTACTACTGAGGCTTGTCTACGTCAGTAAGAACTTTGCAAGCCTAGGTGGTAATTTATAGTACTGCATGTTTAAAACAACAAGAGGTGTGTTATGCACAAAATCTGGATTGAAGTTTTGCAACCTTCGTTACTTCTCCTGTCGGATTAAGAGTTTATATATGGGAGAAATACTATGTAGGCAGTACAAATATGCTTTAGCAGCTATTAAGATGATCTATTCTGTCCTAAATTTTAAGTTTTCTTCTGCAAGCCTCTAGTTTTACTTCAGTAGAAAAATATGACTGTTTAGAGAAATCCACCTTTACCATCTACTTCTTTAGTTGGTGGTTTAACCTTTTCCAAATCTGCCAGACGGAAATGACCTATGTTTGGTTGTAGACAATGTGCTGATTATGAAAGGATGACTTGGGTGACGCTTGGCAGGCAGCCGCAGGATGTGCTCTCTTTAGTGACCTCTGGGGATTTTTTCTTGGGCATGCGGGAAGGAGGCAGGCACTGGAACGTGGCTTAGCAAAGTTGCCTTCAGCTGCTGCGAAAGCACTCAGGGAGCCAGATGAGAACTTGCTCATGCTGTTGTACACCCAGGCAGAGAGAAAAAAAAGTAATAGCAGAAATAAATGAGTTAATTCATCTGGAAACTAGATACTGTTATGATAGGTGCAGGCAAATCCATAGCTAGATCTGGGATAGGGAAAATCATTCACTTTTAATTCAGTGCTCATAAATCTTGTTTCTACTAGAAGGCTCTATGCACATCAGGCTGCTTGAAAATCCTTTCAGTGATTACCAGTGTAGCCAACCATTAGACCACCCTATGTATTAAAAGGATGCAAAAGTGCCCCACAACCTCACAGAATAATAAAGTTTAAAGCTTAAAGTTTGACGGAGTTTCTCCTCTAGAGAGCACCAAAAACAATTGTGTTTCATTAAATATGTTTTAAAGAAAGATATTTGGTCTGGAAGCTACAAAATGGAGATAGTAAGTCCTTCTAGGGACTCAGCTCTCTCCTAAACCTTTGGGGATGCTCTGATTGAAGTAACATCCTATGTAAAGATTAGGAAAATGTCTTGTTTACCTTTTATCACTTTTTTTTTTTATTTATGGTATGTATGACTTTTTCATTATGAAATGTGGTGTCATTAAGAACATTGTATCATTTATGCTTATTTGGCATGTTTAGTGTCACTTTTGTTTTTTTTTAAAACAAAAGAGTTGTTTATGAAAATAATTTGTCCATGTGCATGCAGACCTTATCCATTAAGTGTTGTGAGCAGATACTTTATTTGCCATAAAAATCAATAGTAACCTGTTCAAGGAAGCCGAAAAGGATATTAACAGCAATGTGACTTTTGAAAAATATAAGATAGCTATATCCATTTTGTATGTGCTTAGAGAATGCTTTCTTCCTTTAGTTATTGTGCTCCCATTGAGTGCCTCAGTGACTATACATAAAATTACATGAAATGGAAGGTGTGTCTGTCACCTAGCATGTGTTTGCTGTCTACTGTTGTGACACTCATTTGCAAACTGTAACCATACAGCAGCCGAGCTCTTGCCTTATGTGTTCCCATTATTGCAGCCCTTTTTTCTCTTAAGTTATCAATATAGTAAATGAACTTTATTGATGGACTCCTCCTAGCTAAATATGGATGCTTCTGCAGAAGGCAGGGCGCCACAGTATTCCATTTGTGACAAATAAACTTCAAAAATTGCTTTACATCAGTATGATTCTTTAGGCACAGCTCTCGTTTCACTGGCTTTTTTCCTATGGCTGGGAATGAAGAGACCAAAAGACAGAAAGCTCGTGGCAAGTTTTTCAGCCTATCATCCTGGGAGATCTGCCCAAACAATAAATTAGAGAATCTGGCCCCTAGAGAACTCCATTACTATTACAAATTTTTGAATATGAAAATTGTTAAAAAAGAAAACAAAGCAAAAAAAACCCCAAAGCTTAAATATAACTACCTGAGGTGAGGAGGGGATATTTATTCTGAGTCTTGTGTTCAAACTGCAAAAATTAAAAACCAGATAGAATATAGAAATAAAAAAAAAAAGGGAGAGAAAGAGAGAGAAGAGTCTTAAGAAAATTTAAAATAACACTAGCAGTCATTCACTTAGAAAATATTTGCACTTGTCAC